>ML097606.1:10494-55314 GCA_003697995.1 Taxidea taxus jeffersonii
CAGCCCCGGGGAGGGGGCCATGGGCCCGCGCCGCGGCCGCCGCGGCCGAACGCAGGCGCCCGAGCCCTGGGGCGCGGCGGGCAGCGGTCGCTGACGCGGGGCGCCGGCTGCCAACTTCGCGCGCGGAGCTCCCCCGGCGGCGCGGTCCCGGCGCGCGGGCGGCATGAAGACGAGCCGCCGCGGCCGAGCGCTCCTGGCCGTGGCCCTGAACCTGCTGGCGCTGCTCTTCGCCACCACCGCCTTCCTCACCACGCACTGGTGCCAGGGCACGCAGCGGGTCCCCAAGCCCGGCTGCGGCCAGGGCGGGCGCGCCAACTGCCCCAACTCGGGCGCCAACGCCACGACCAACGGCACCGCCGCCCCCGCCACGGCCGCCGCCGCCGCCGCGGGGAACGGCCCCCCTGGCGGCGCGCTCTACAGCTGGGAGACGGGCGACGACCGCTTCCTCTTCAGGAATTTCCACACCGGCATCTGGTACTCGTGCGAGGAGGAGCTCGGCGGGCTCGGTGAGTGAGCGGCGGCCCGCTAACCTCCCCCAGCCCGCACCAAGCCCCGGGCGGCGCGGCCCCCGCGGCCCGCGCCCCGGCCCCGCGCTCCCTCCCGGCGGCGGGCCGAGGAGCCCCGCGCTCCGCAGGGCTCGGCCGCACTCCCGGGGGCGGGGAGCGCGCGGGAGCCGACCGGGGGAGAGCAGGGGGCGGCCGGGACGCGCCGCTGTGCCGGGGCTCCGGGCGCAGCTGCTTCCTTTCACGAGCTCCAGGCGCCTTTGGGGACGTCGCCGCGCCCCGGGGAGGCGCGTCTCCCGGGCACCCAGCCCGGCGGCCGGTCGGCGGGGCGCGCGCTCCTTTCCGCGCCAGAACTCGTCTCTGGGTTCGCCCCCTCCCCCGCCTTCGTTCGCGGGGCACCGGCTCCCCCTTCCTGGCCCGTCCCGCCTGGGGGCGGGCGCACCGACTGCCGCTTCGAGTATCCACCCGCCCCCCGCACCCCGCCTCCGCAGGTCCCCGGAGCCGGGGGTTGGAGCCGGGGGTGGTTGTAGGTCTCCCAGTCGGGGCTGGGGCAGCACGAGAGTCGGGGTGGGGGGAGGCCGGTGGGTTCCCGGCGGGGAGCCCTTCGTGTCCCGGCCCCCGCCCGGGAGAGGATGCAGCGGGAGGGCGGTGAGGCGGCGGGAAAGCGGGCTCGGCTTGGCTCAGCTCCGCTCAAAACTGGTGGTGGTGATGATGGTGGCGGAGGGAGGGTGACTTTTCAGAAGGCACATCAGACTGTTCCCATGGCCTCGCTCCTCTTACCTGCCCGCTCCGGGGCAGGCAGCGAGGCCTTAGGGTGGGTGCTGGGCCACACCGCCTCCCAGACCTTGTGGTGTTCTAGGTCGGGGCGTGGGGACCCTCTTGAATGAACTGACCTCTCTCCCCAAGGTTAAAAGTCTGTGCGTGCCCAGCTCTCCCATGCTCTCCAACGGGGTTTATGTGTGTACTCTGATGTGGATGGGGGCGGGTGACAATGGAGTTTGTTCCGAATAAGCCATTGGCCTGACTTGTCTAAAGGACAGAGAGACAAGAAGGTGTAAAATTAACCCAAGGGGGCCGCTGTCTCTGCCTGGAAATCCCTTCCCCACATCTTCCCCGGCTGGCTCCTCACCTCCCCCCAGGGGTCCCCACCAGGCTTGCCAGGGAGGGTCTTCTGGAGTGAAGACCTCCCCATCCCCTGGGGAGTAGGGTCCCCTAACTTTGTCCCTTGTCACCACCTTTATCTCTACCATGCTTGACACAAGCTGAGATTTTCTGGAGCCTGCCTCTGGGCCTCTGGTCACTAGCTTCTTGTCCCCCATGTCCACAGGATGTCCCTGTGAGGGCAGGGCCTGGGGCCTCCTGGTTCACAGGCATCCCCAGCTGCTGGGTAACGTCTAGCGGATAGGAGGTCGTCAGTATGTTTTTGTGGGATTCATGTTGGATGAGGGCCTGGGATGATAAATCAGGGTTTTCCTGGGGTGCTGTCCGCTCTGCCTTGCCCCTGGAGGTGCCCCGCTGAACTTTTCTCTCCCCACCTGTGAGCTGCTAGCCATTTCCCAGACGCTGGCCGTTTGAATAGGGTTAAACCTTGGACCGGGTCTCGCCCCATCAGACTCCCTTCTGATGTGCACGCAGAACTCAAGTCTTTACTCTGGGATGCAGTTAAAAAAAAATGAACCTCAGAAGGTATCTTGGCCAAAATTTTCGGCTTTCCACTCAGTCTGACCATGACCTTTTCCACAGAAGCCTCGTAACGTCTTATCCTGGGGGACATCTGCACCTCTTGGGGTAGAGGTCCCCACACATCACCTCCACTTGTCACTAAGTTTCACCTTTGCGTAGAAGCGCAGCCCCCCTGTCCGTCCTTTATGCACAGACTTAAAAGTACGAGGCTGCGTCTCTGGAGTGGTGGGGTCCCTGCCTCCGGGGGGTGTCCCTGCCCCCTGATGGCTGGCTGAGCATCTTCACTGAGGTCTCTCCTGGCTTCTCCCTGAAGGTCACGGCCCGCCTCTTGCAGTGACTTCCCTGTGTGGAACACTCAGCTAGGGCTTGACACAGGATGTTTAAGCCCGAGAAGTTTTCATAAAAATTTTTAATTGGAAAACACTTAAAGCAATGTTAGCTTACATTTATGGAGACTTTAAGGCGCACCAGGTGCTGTGAGAACGTCTCACCTGCCAGATCTGGCTGACTCCTTGCCAACACCTCTGTGCCCGGCACTCACTCCAAGGGTGCCTACTTTTCAGATGAGGAATTGGGGGTTCAGAGAGGTTTTCATCCAGGCGTCCCAGCTGGTGAGGGTGCCCCGATTATCTTCGGTGACAGAAGGGGATCAGGGTGAAGTGAATGATGGGTGCTATTGGGGGATTCAGGATGGGCACCATTTTGGGGGGGTGGGACTCTGCCACAGACCCTCATCCCCAGTCCTCCGTTTGTAAAAGCACGGGTGGTTCGTTTGTTGGGTAAATAAAACAAACCCATGGTTTCCCCTTTTCTCTTCATCGCTGTTGGCTAGGGATCGCCCCTCCCAGAAAATCACAATTTTCCTCCCCGAGCGCTTGGAAAATAGTTATCAGCCTGTCAGAGCCGGTGAGAAATTTGGGAGGTCTGAGCCAGCTTGGATGGTTTCCCTGGCTGATCCCATGATGCCCAAATCCTGTCTCGCCCCCTCTGTGGTCCTAAAAGGATGTCAGAAGTACCTGGCCTCAAACTTTTGTTGCTATGGCAACATTTCTTCTGCGTTCTGGGACCATTTTTTAATTTATTTTTTACTCGAAGAGGTGGAAAAAAATGCCCCAATGCCCCCCTGCCCCCTAACAAAATCCTGCGATCCTCTCTCCCCAACCCCCTGAGACCTCAAGGGCCATGTTCTGTCCCTCCTGGCCAAACTACAGGGAAGGCTTTCTTTGCTTCCCGGCATTTGACGTTCACCCCAGTGAAAACACCAACCATGAAACCCTGACCTCTTCGGGAGAAGCAGCCGCTTGCTAACTGCTCCTTCCTCTCTAATGCTTGTTCGGTAATTTCTTTCTGTGCCCAGAAGAGACTCTCCCCACTCTGGGCAGCCACGGGGAAATCTAATAAGCCCTTTTACCCACATGAAAAAATCTACAGCGTTCACCAAGGAAAACTGCAGCTTGTCCTAAACAGACACAATTTCACCAGACCGGGCACAAAGAAAGCTTTTCTCTCTCCTCTAAGAAGGAGCATCAGCCTCCTTCAACAAACAGAAAGGGAACGTGGCCTTGACACAGAATTACCCCAAGCCCTTCACGCAAATTGGATTTCTCCCTTGGATTAGATGCTCAGAAGGGCTGGGTGGTTGCCTGTTGTTGGCATTCTCCGGGTGGGGGCAGCAGAGGAAAGGTCTGGAAAATGAATAGTGAAGGTCTGGCGGTGGGGAGATGGGCTGGCGGGGCATGTGGGAGCACGGGTGGGGTTGGACTTCATCTCGATTGTGTTTGAACCTGAGTAAGTCGGTGACTCGAGAAGACTGGAGGGTCGAGGAGGGCTTTGGGTGTCGGGGGGATGCCTGGAGGGAGGTGGGACTGAGGCAGCCACAGAGAAGGGAGGGACGGGTCACGGGAAGCAGGAGCACTGTTTCCCCTGGGATGGGTGGAGGGACACCGATTGTGAAGGATGGCAGGTCCTCGAGTCTCCTGCTGGCAGTGTGGTTTGGGCGAGAGCCTCAGTTTGCTCCCCTGTAGAATGGGGGATCCGAGCAGGTGGCACCGGTCGGAGGTGGAAGATGGCCACAGAGCTATTTCTGGAAACTTCTTCAAGTGAGTGCTGAGCTCTCTCTGACCACCCAGCTCAGAATTGATCTCCCCACACATTTCCTGCTTGCTTTTCCTTCTAGTACTTGCTACAGACTTTACCTCAGTGTTGCTTGTCTGGCTTTGCTTGTCTGGCCCACTGGCTTTGTGAAGGTGGCGGCTGAGTTCACCTGCTCTGTTCCCTGCTGCTCCCTTAGCGCTCAGGACACTGGCACATAGTAGGTGCTCAGCAAACACTGGTGGGATGAATATTGGTTGTTGTTAGGAGTGCTGCTCTCTCTTGGGCTCCAAGTGTCTTGTCACCCTGCAGGGAGGCCAACAGGGGACCTCTCCCCTTTCACTGAGGTGCCCACCACACACAACCCCTCCTTTACACACCCCAGTGCTTGCGGGGTGAGGTCGTTCTCACTCAGGAGGGAAAAGCCCCTAGCTGACCCCCGACCCTCGCCTTTCTTGCTTCCCTTTCTTTTCTACAGAAACCCCCCAGATCTTCTGCTTGCTCCCTTAAATCATGCCGCGATCTTTTTCATGAGTATGAGGACAGACATGATGTCCCCACCGAGGAAGCTCCTAGTGCTAGGAGTGTGTCAGTGTAATATCAGACGGGCTTTGTGTTAGGATTGTCGGATGGGTGAAGACTGGGACTTCGAAAGGCATGGCTCTAAGCCCAAGACCAGTGTTGTTTTCTTCCATTTCCAGAACAGTTCTCTGACAGCCTAGTGCCATGGTTCCAGCTATTTTCTGGGGCACAGAGAGGTGAAGTGACTTGCCCAAGCACACACAGCTAGCTACCCAGTGGCAGAGCTGGGATGTGCACTCAAGCAGAAGTTTCCAGAACCTGGTTCTTGCTTGCTGTGCGGCATCACACCCCCACCAACCCAATTCAGTCCGGCTCCCTGGGCTCCTCCAGCAGAGGAAGACCTGTGCAAGGGAGTCATGAGCCCCAGGTTTGAGTCCGGGCTCCAGTGCCAACTTGCCGAGTGACTCTGGCTAAGTCCCATTCCCACCCTGGCCTTTTCTTTCCTCATGCATGGAATGAAGGTGTTCTGTGTGTGTTTTTCTGTCTGGATGGTGGAGGCAACAGAGAACCCCACGGGGACAGGTTTTTGGGACAGACAGCTGGGGCCCCAGTCCCCATACCACTGCTCGCCTGCTGTGTGGCTTTGGTTGGAGGCTTGCCCTCTCTGGGCCTCAGTTTCCTTGGCTGGGACACAGGGACCATCAGAGCTGCCTCACCAATCCTGTTGGAGGTAAAGCTGGTGGTGAGGGCACTCTGTCGGCACCCAGCAAACACCCAGTAAGAGCCGGGACTGACCCTGTGGCCTGTGGGTCCGCTCGGAACTTTCCATCTGTTTCCTTTAGCCCCGCAGTGTTTAGTCTTGGAATGAGTCGCCAACATTTCAAAATGCAGACACTTCACGGAAACATATGGATTTTTGGCAGGTCTGTGAACACAGAGTCTGGGATCCCACGGGAGTGGCAGGGCGCCCTCCCGGGAGGCTACAGCTGCCCCCCCCCACACCCGCCCCCTCACTGTGGACACAGCCCTCCCCCTTCCAGGGGCTCTGGCCTTGGGAGAGTCCTCCTTGGTGCCTCTGGTCCTCATGTCCCCATATTGTCTGCTGGCGAATCCTGCAGCTCTTCGCTCAGAATCCTGGCCCCTCCCCCCTGGCCCTGACCAGGCCCTGCAGCTTTTCCCTGGGCTCCCTTCTTCTGCCCTGGGCCCCCATGGTCTGCTTTCTACCCAGCAGTGAAACCCAAGTCAGATCACCTCCCTCCGCTGTGCATAGCCCTCCTGTGCAGTCTGTCTCACTCAGGCTCAGAGCCAATGGGGGTCTCTGACCCCACCCCCTTCACTTTGCCCCAGCCCCAAGAGCCTCCTTGTTGGTTCCTGAACAGGCCCATGCCTTCCTGCCCCAGGGCCTTTGTACTTGCTGTTCGTGCCATCTGAGGACTCTTCTCCTGGATGTCTGCAAGGCAGGCCGGCCTGGGCTCAAATGTCCTCTTTCCCAGGGGCCTTCCCTGACCACGCCCTCTCAATCAGCGACCTCCCCCCATGGCTGTGACTGTTGCCTGCTACATATCATATTCATTTATCTTCTTTGATCTCTTTCCTCTGCTCCCCTGCCAGCTCCATGGGGACAGGACTTTGGTCCATGTCATGGAATGTCGCATTCCAGCACCTGGACAGGCTGGCACTTAGTAAGGGTGGAGTGACTGTGTGTTGAATGCATTTGGGATTCTAGAACTCAGGACTTCCGGGTACGGCCAGCAGCCCTGGCTCTGTGCTCTGTGCCCGTCATTCCCACGGACTTGTCAGTCACTCCCTCTTCGCTCCCTGCTCTTCTGCTCTGCTCCTGAGAAGCTGTGCTCCGTGGGACCCGTGGGGAGCTGGAGGGGTTCGGTGTGGTCATTGCCCTTGTTTAATCTGGGGTACCAGGCTTTTGGGGGTGTCATGACTTGGGGCCTCTCTGGGTTGCCTGCAGGACTGTGGTGGTGAAGCTCTTTTGGTCCCAAGAAGGACAGAAGCAGATTCAAGCCCCAGTATGGAAAAAGGTGTGTTTTGTGGGGGCAGCTGTCCCCCACAGTGTCCAGGCAGAGACACAATCACCAGGCCTCGCAGGGCCCTGCCCGGGCTCTTGGATGCCTGAGACGATGGGCCCTCCCGCAAACTCAAATCCTGCAAGGACCAGCCCAGGACCACAGGAGAGGGCCCTAGAGGGAGAGGGGGGATTTGTGAGGACCTGGGGGCAGTGGCTGGGCCCCAGACACCCATTCTTATTGCTGGGTGGGGGCCCACATGGGACCCCCCTTGTCCATTTTGTCAAAACCCCAGGTGTTTTTTGGGAAACCTCTTGATGGTTAAAATTGGGGAGCTGATTCTATTAAAAAATAAGAAGCCTGTCCTGTGGGCGCCTGGGTGGCTCCGTTGGTTAAGTGACTGCCTTCGGCTCAGGTCATGATCCTGCAGTCCCGGGATCGAGTCCTGCATCCGGTTCCCTCCTCGGCGGGGAGTCTGCTTCTCCCTCTGGCCTTGCCCCTTCTCATGCTCTCTCTCTCTCAAATAAATAAATAAAATCTTTAAAAAAAAAAAAAAAGCCTGTCCTGCAGGCCAAAAGCTAACACTTCCGAGGGGGTGAGCCAACCCTCCTTTTGCCAGTTTGCCATTCCTAGAGATGAGCTCTGCTGGTCACAAGATTCGATTCCACATCTCTTGATTCATGGTCTTGAGACAGAATGATGGGATGGCGTGGTGCTGGGGGCCGCAGCTGGTCCTGTCTACAGCGTTCTGGGAGGCGGGGGTAGGATTACACAACCGGTCCTGTGGGCAGAGGGGACCAGAACTGGGCACCAGGGCAATGGGTGGTGCTTGGGCAGATGTTCCAGAAAGGAGTCAGCCCTATTGGCCAGGACTCTAGGAGTCACTGCAAGCAAGAGAAATTCACTCGAAATGGTCTTGAGCAAAAGCAAAAAAAAAAAAGGAACTATGGTTTCTCTCTTTGTATAGATTCTGATTTTTTTTCTAAAATTTTTATTTATTGGGGCGCCTGGATGGCTCAGTGGGTTAAAGCCTCTGCCTTCGGCTCGGGTCGTGATCTCAGGGTCCTGGGATCGAGCCCTGCTTCGGGCTCTCTGCTCAGCGGGGAGCCTGCTTCCTCCTCACTCTCTCTCTCTGCCTGCCTCTCTGCCTACTTGTGATCTCTGTCTGTCAAATAAATAAATAAAATCTTTATAAAAAAATAAAGATTTTATTTATTTGTTTGAGAGAGAGAGAGCGCACAAGTTGGGGGAGAAGCAGAGGTAGAGGGACCAACAGATGCTATGCTGAGCTTGGAGCCCGATGTGGGGCTCGATCCCAGGACCCTGAGATCATGACCTGAGCCCAAACCAAGAGTCAGATGCTTAACCCACTGAGCCACCCAGGTGTCTCCCTCCACCCACCCCCCCACTCTTTAAGTAATTTCTACACCCAGCCTAGGGCTCAAACTCATAACTCTGAGATCAAGAGTCGCACATGTTCCTGACTGAGCCAGCCAGGTGCCCCTGTCATATCTCTTAACAGAATGTCTCCTGAGCAGATTCTGGGTGTGGGTCGTTTCTGGATCAAGCAGGGCTGTTGGGAATCTGTGTCCTCCCAGCACGTGGCTCTGCTTTCCTCTGAGTTAGCATCATCCTCAGGTGCCTCCCGCCCTGCCTTGTCCCTGACAGCTTTGAGCTCACCTCCTGTCTTTCCAAGAATTTTGGTGGAAGAACGAGGTCTTCCTTCCCAACATCCCAATAAATAAGTCCCAGAACTGGTTCTCAGGAGGATCAACAGCCCTGAACCGATCAGTGTGGCTCAAGAGGGTAGCCAGGCCTTGGTCACTTGTGCCCTTGGTCCCATGGTCACACCCCGGGGGGTGATACCAGAGATGGAGACATCTCTGCCTGAGCCATGTGGTTCTGAGAGTGGGAGGGATATAGCAGTGAGTTCTTGCTATGGAACGCTGTGTAACAACAAAACCTCCTTGGCCTATGCTCCCCAGTTCTTCTAGAGAACTTGTTAGAATGCAGAGCCACAGGGTCCTGCCCTTGGACTTTTTGCTTGGTGGGCCTGGGTGAGGCCTGGGAATCTATATTTCTAACCAGCTCCCCAGGGATCTTGGGGACACCGGTAGATGTGGGCACCAGTGTTGGGAAACAGCCCTGTCATTTTGCAACTGGGAATGAGGCAGTGGGCTTGCGGCTGGCTACTGCCAAGTACGGGGTGGGGCTGGCCCCCTTCTCCTCCCCCCACCCTGAGCCCCTGCCTGTGGGCTCCCCCTGCATCCTGCTCTCTTGTCTCCCTGACCACCTTCTGCTCCCTCTGCCCTGCCCACTTGCCTCCCTGCACTTCCGGGCGCTCCAAGCTGATTTCCCACTTTGGGGTGTTTGCTCTTGTCCATCCCTGGCCCAGAATTCCACTCCCCTGTATCTGTAAGTCTCTGCTTTGCCCGCAGACCCTTGTCAACCCCCTAGCTCCTGTCTCCTCCCGAGGCAGCTTGCTGAAATGACCTTTTTATTTGTTTCCGTGCCTCTTTATGATTTGTAGCTCTCGTCCTAAAGTGAGACCCTCCGAGCAGACGGGAGACTGTATTCAGCTCACCGTGATGGTGTTCCAGGGGCAGGACTCGGCGGTCCTTAGGAAGTGGCAAAATCCCTTGGGATTGGAGAGTGGGTACCCAGTGTCTCCCCATCCTGGGAATGCTCAGACCCCAAGGGGCGGGGAGGCCAGGCTGTGTGTGTGTCGGGGAAGAGGTGGAGGAAAATGTGACTGGGCAGGGTCACACAGCACTCCCGGTCCATGGGGAGCCCCTGGGGGTCCACAGGCCTGTCCCCCGGACCTCACGGAACCCAAGGAAAATGTGATTTGGGTGGGGACACCGGTGGGGACCATGATTTGGAACAGACCAAGCATGAATTTTTCATCTTCTGAGTTTTCTGAGGAAACATGGTCCTCAGTTTCTGTATCTAAAAAGCGGGGGTAATGGTACCAGGCTTTCTGGATAGGCTTTTTCCAGGGGTTCCTGGTTGATATCCACTCCAAATGGAAGGCCAGAATCCCTGCTTCCCCAAACGGTCCCTCAGCTCCAGAAACGAACATGAGGGACCCGAACTCTATAATTGGGTGGTGATGTTGGTGAGATGTGGAAGGGGGCCTGGCCCCACGCTGCCCAGGCCGTTCGGAGAACTTGGTGGTAGGATGAGGGTCCTGGCCACTTCCCCGCTGGGAGGGATGGCCAGTGGCTCTGGGGGCCCTGTCCTGTGTCCCAGCCTCCCAGGGATCGGATCCAAGGTGGTGGCTGGACCAGGGTGGGGAGAGGACACAGTAGGGTGGAGAGAGGCAGAGCGAGACAAAGGGATACAGAGGGAGAGAGACACAGACACAGGGACACGCACAGGTACACACACGGACATAGACACAAACACGCACACACGCACGCTCACACAGGCATGCGGAGGGAGCAGGCCCGGGGAGCTGGAGGGGAGCAGCAGAGGGGAGCCTGAAGGAGCCCAGGAGGCCGGAGGGGGCCTATATGGCCCTTTCTCTGCTCTTTTCCGGGAGCACTGGGTCTGTGGCCTTTCTGGGCCTTCCTTCCTTGGCCCTGGGCGTGTGGGGAAGGCAGGGCGCCCCTCACCCACTCTCCCTCCTCCCTCCACCCATGCCCTGTTGGAGGGCCCCTCTCCAGACTGTCCCAGGTTATTTTTACCAGTCATTCACGGTCTAGGAAACTCAGTCTGTGGGAGGCAGCTCCCCAGTGAGCCAACTAGATCTTCACCCTGTCACCTCGGGGACACACTTGTGGATCCTCCACACCCCTCTGTCTCTGTCCATTTGACCTCCCTTCTCTCCGGGCCTCCGTCCACCCTGTATTTTCTGTCAGAGGGTCCAGTTCTGGAAAAGGGGAGGGAGAGGCTTAGCTCTCTGCTTCTCTCTCTCCCACCCTGGCCGCTCTCTCTCAGCTGCCAGCCTTGTCCCCCATCATCACAACCCTCCCAGCCTTGCCCGGGAGAGTGCTTTTGGGTGGTCCTGGGAGAAGTGGGGAGGACAGGGAGAGCCTCCCTGGAGCACAGCTGGGGAGTGGGTGGACACAAGTCTTGAGTTGTTCCCTCCATTTGGAAGTTCTAGGGGAATGAACAAAGCCCACACCAAGCCCCTGCTTTTCCGCTCTCCCCAGCTAGAGCAGGCTGCCTCCTGCTACCGTAGCCCACCGCAAATCTGGGAAGGTCCAAGTGGCCGTGGGGTCCTAGGGACCTAGAGAAGAGACCTAGACCTAGACCGTGGGGTCCTAGGGACCTAGAGAAGGTCCATCAGGGACCTAGAGAAGAGAGGCTCCATCTCTGGGCCTCCATGGCTGCTGAGACCAGAGAGCGGGATGTGTTTTTGCCTGGAAGGGGCACCTGCCATTGGCCAGAACAGACCTTAAGGTCAGATCTAACATCCTCAGGGGCTGGGGGATGGCCGTCCTACCGTAGGCCTAGGAAGCGTGGAGCTGGGACGATTGGGGACGGCGGGGATGGCTCCCACACTCACACCTTGCCCCTCTCAGCCCTGTCTCAACAAATGACCCACATACACACACACAGTGCTCAATCCATCAGCCAATCCTGCTGGCTTCTTTGAAAGATGCATCCAGAGTCCACCCATTTGCCGCCTTCTCTGCTACCGTGGCTGAGTCAGCATGGTCCCTTGCCTGGACGACTCTAGCACTCCCCTCACTGGTCTTCCTGCCTCCCCTTGTCCCCCATAGTTGGCTGAGGGTTCCTGTACACATTGGATGACATCCCTCACGTGACCTCATCTCACTTGGGTAAAGCTAAAGTGCCCCCAGTGGCTGCAGAACCAGACCTAAGTTGTCCCTGTTGTCCCACTACATTGTTCCCTGCTTCTGCTGCTGGGTTTTGAGTAACCTACCCCCCCCCCCGCCCCCATGCTTCTGCCTCAGGGCCTTTGCACTTACTTTCCTCATCCCGAACACTCTTTCCCAGATTCCCACCCCCACACTAATAAAATGTGTGGGGTCTTCTCTGGTCACCCAGTTTAAAACTGACTCCCCACGTCCAGCATACCCTCTTCCACCACTCAGCCTGATCTGTTTTTTCTATAACGCTTTTCCTCCTGACATTCATGGACATCAAATGCCCCAGTGACAGGCAGCCCATTCTCTGAAAATCATGATCTACATCCACTCTGTTTTATGGACAAGGACACTGTCTCTGAGGGGAGAGGACCTCCCTTGCAGAGCTAGTGCTGGGACCCAGATGGCTTCCCCTAGGACTTGTTTCTAGTTGCTAGTCTTTGGTTATTCCTTGAAGATCAGCAGGCCCTGACCTTCAATTTCATGCCTTCTGCTCAATTTGTCAGAACAGTGGTTATTTAAAAATAGCCCTTTCCCATCCCCTCAAATAAACCACTTTTCCTGGGATAGGTAGGAAGCAAACAGTTGGAATTACTCTGATGGGAAGACTTGAGATTCCTTTTATTGATTTATTAGAGAGAGAGAGAGAGGGAGAATGAACAGGATGGGGGTGGGCAGAGGGAGAGGGAGAAGCAGACTCCCCACTGAGGAGGGAGCCCTACATGGGGCTCAGTTCCAAGACCCTGAGATCATGACCTGAGCCAAAGGGAGACACTTAACCAACTGAGCCCCCCAGGTATCCCTGAGATTAGAGTCTTTGATAGGGTGTCATCGAAACTTCCTTGAAATGAGACCCAAATGAGCCAAGGAAGGCAGCCTTCTGGGGGCAAGGAGCACTCCAGGCAGAAGTCCATTCCTAGGGGTGGGTTGCTTTGGTTTTCTACCCATGGAGTAAATTTTCTGTGAGTTGTGTTTCCTCGGAAAATAATTTATTCATCCAGAGTTTTGAACTGACTTGTGTAAAATTTAGCACAGTATTTTCTTAGGATTAAAAGGAAAAGTCTCTCTTTGAGTGGTTTCCTTTTTGTACTCTTTGTCCTGTGGATTTGAGGTTTTTTTCTCTTGTTTTTCTTGCTGGAGTCTGCCGAGTGTGATATGGGCCCTGGTGAATGTTGCTTTTCAGACCCTCCAGAAAATGCACACTGGCTTGAAATCCTTACATAGGACCTGGGATGAGATGTCACATCCTCATTCTGGAGGCCCTGATAATTTGGCCCAGCTTCTCCTCCTTATTTTTCAACTTAGGTCTTGCCAGGCTGTTTTATGGTACCCCCCCACCGCCTGTTTTTAAGAATCAGTTTTCTGTATAAATTATTTGTTTAAATGTTCAAATATGGTCTATTTTCCTTTGGCTCAGTTTTTTGAGGTTTGTTTTATTAGTGTTTCCAAGTATTTGAGTTGAAAACTTTGTTTCCTTAGTTAAAAAAAAAGGGGGGGGGGGGAATGCATTTAATGCTATGAGTTTTCCTCTGAGCCTCACTTTGGCCCCCGTCTTGTGAGTTTCAAAATGTATTGCTTTCTTCGAAATGCTTTTTTGATATTCTAATTTTGTCTCTAACAGTTTTTTTTAAGATTTTATTTATATGAGAGAGAAGGTAGGAGAGAGAGAGAGAAAGCATTAGCAGAGGGAGGGGCAGAGGGAGAAGCAGATTCCCTACTGAGCAGGGAGCCTGACTTGGGACGTAATCCTAAGACCCCGGGATCATGGCCTGAGCCAAAGGCAGACGCCCAGCCAACTGAGCCATGCAGGCCCCCTTTTCTCTAAGTTCTGAAACTTCAGTTTCATTTCTCATTAATCCAAGAATAATTTAGTAGAGCATTAGAAACTTCCCAGTGCTTTGTCTCATTTGCTGAAATGTTTGCATTGATTTCTAGTTTTACTGAGTGACAAAGTGGCCTGTGAACTTTCTGTTTCATAATCTTTAAATATTTTTTGGGCAGTATCTTGGTAAATGTCCCTGAAAAATCAGGGACATTCCCTGCGTGTTGGGTAAAGCAGCTTTATAGCTAGTATTAACAAAGGACTTTCTTGTTTATTTTTCTGCTGTCTTGATATGCCAAAAGCTGAAGTAGGTCAAAGTCTTTCCCTTCCATAGAATTCTTTCTTTCCATTTTTACTTGTGTCTCTGCTAGTTTTCGTTTTTATGAAGTTTGATTCGATGTTATTCATCACAAAACGATTCATGACAGTTATATTTTCATTGTGAAATTGTGGATTTTATCTTTTGTCAAGATAAAATGACTATTTTCCCTTAGTGAATGCTTTTTGCTTTGGATTCTATTTTTTCATATTTTAATATTGCTATCCCAGCTTTGTTCTGTTTGTGTCCCCTTGATGTGTCTCTCTGTAGCTTTTTCATTTCAGTGTTCTGGGTCTTTCTGCTAGGTGTCTAGCTGGCAAGAGATTTGGTCTTCTGGTACAACTGGGGTGTCTTAACCAAACAACATTTATAAATACATCCAATCTCATTTCTCCTCTTTTGTTGAAGGCTTCCAATTTTTTGGTCCTTTTTCTTTACACATTTTCTTTGTTTTATCTTTTACTCCATACGTTAGGTTTTGTTTCTTTTTTCTTAGCTAATGACTTAAAAATATATACACACTACTGTTAATTCTGTTCTTAATGCTCAGACTTCTATTTCTCTGATGACTATGCAGAGCAATACAGCATATAATGAAAATTTTGAATTTTTGAATTCTGTTTTTTACTCATATTGGTAATGACAATTGCTTTTTTTTTTTTTTTTTTTTTTTTTTTGCTTACGTGGTCTCAGGGTTAATTGCAAGTCCCTTTAGCTTATGTTCCCTCTGCTTTTGTTCATATGTTGGTTGGGTTTGAATGTGACATATGATGGCAACCGGTGTTGTACTGGGTCCCATGCTAGATGCTGGGATATAATCTTGAAGTGGATGACTAGGTAGGTCGCTGCCCTTATAGAACTTCTAGGGTGTATGTATGTATGTGTGTGTGTGTTTGTACATGTGTGTGAATAATACACAAGGAGGCAAACTTACCCCCTCTGAGGAGGGATATCTAAGTTGAGACTTGAAGAGTGAGAGGAAGTGGGCCATGGGCAGGTGGAGAAAATGGCATGTGCAAAGGCTCTGTGTAGAGACAGAGCTTGGTGAGCGGGAAGAAGGCAGGTGGATGTGGCTACAACAGAGTGATCCAGGAAGTGGGAGAGCAGCAGAGACAAGATCAGGGCTTTGTAGGTGTGGAGGGGGTGGGGGGACTTTATCCTCAGTACATATGACCTGCTTCTTAGCTCTTAAGAAACAAACAACCGAACACTAGGAATAGCTTTCCTTGGTCTTTTGATATGAATGATAGCATGGCTGGGTGTAGAACCCACAGGTTCAAATCTTTTCCCTCAACATCCTGTGGACATCACCCTATGCTTTCTGGCATCTAATGTTGAAGAAAGGATGTCTAAAGTCAGCCAAATTTTTCCTTTGTAAGCATCTTTTGTCCCCTTGAATTCTTGTGTAATTTTTACTCATTTATCCTCAATATAGAGACCTTTTCATGGAATTTATAAATGTTGATTATTGACATTGGCTGGGTACCTGTTGAGATCAGCTTAAGGAGGCTTAATTGTGTTCTTTTTTCAATTATTTCTACTGTTCCATTTGTTTCATGCTTTTCTTGAAGAATACCACTTATTCTTGGGATTGGTTTCTGTTCTCTGACCTCTCTGTCTCTTATTTTCTCTCTCATGATTTTATTATTTTAAAAAATATTTATTTATTTATTTAATTGAGAGAGAGAGAGAGAGAGAGAGAACGAGAGAGGGTACACAAGCAGGGGGAGTGGGAGAGGGAGAAGCAGGCTTCCCGTGGAGCTGGAAGCCCAATGAGGGGCTCAATCCCAGGACCCTGGGATCACGACCCGAGCCAAAGGCAGAAGTTTAATGACTGAGCTGCCTAGGCATCTCTCTCTCATAATTTTAATATTCTCTTTATCTCATTCTTTTGGAATTTGTCCTGCTTGGTGTTCTCTGAGCTTCCTGGATCTGTGGTTTTGTGTCTGACATTAATTTGGGAAATTCTCAGTCATTATTGTTTGAAACATTTTTTTGTTCCTTTCTCCGCCCCCGTTCTAGCATCCCCATTATACATATGTTACACCATTTACAGTTGTCCCACCATCCTTGGATATTCTTTTCTATTTTTTGCCTGTCTTTGTTTTTAGTTTTGGAGGTTTCTATTAAGATATCCTCAAGCTTAGAGATTCTTTCCTCAGCCATGTCCAGTCTGTTTGTCAGCGTACCAAAGGCATTCCTTACTTCTGTCACAGTGTTCTTGATCTCTGGCACTTCTTTTGGTTCTTTGTTAGTTTTTCTACTTTGTATTGCTTGTCTGTTCTTGCATGCTGTCTACTTTACCTGCAAAAGCCCTTAACATGTTAATCATCATTGTTTTCAATTTCTGGTCTTATAGTCTCAACAGCATTGCCATTTCTGGGTCTGGTTCTGATGCTTGTTCTGTCTCTTCAAATTGTGTTTTTGTTGTTTTGTTTTGTTTTGTTTTGCCTTGGTGTGTGCCCTGTAATTAATTGCTTTCCTGACAGCTGGACATGATGGGCTGAGTCTGAGGAACTGCTGTAAACAGGCCTAGAGCCGGCTGGGGTTGGGTGTTTGCCTTCCCCACATCACTTAGGCTCTGATAATACCCTAGCAGGTTAGGATTTGGTTAACTAGTTTTTCTGGAGGGCAGGCCTTAAGAAGAACAGAATGTTCTGGTGTATTTCAAAATCGTTCCTTTCCTGCTCCCCTGATGGAACCATGGGAAGATCTTTATCTGATATTCACTGTGAGGACCTTGTAGAGCTTCTGGAGGTCAAACTCACAAAAGCATGGGGACCCCAGTGACTGGCTTCTCTGGAGTTTTCCTCTCTCAGACTTGTCCACACTGAGGCTCTGGCAACTCATCAGCTATAGTTCTGGATTCCCTATGCCAGGGCTGGTTCCCATGGTGGTTTCTGCTTCAGTAGGATTGTAATTCTCTGTAACCCTCTGTCTTTCCAATTTTGGGGACAGCGGTTTGCTCCGTGACTTCACTTCTCTTAGGGAAGTCGACTGTGTAGCTTGTTCCACTTTTGACTTCTTGTTAGGACAGATCGGTGACTTGCCATGTCCTTATATGCTGGACCAGAAGCTGGAGGTCTTGTGTAGTCCCATTCTTTTGCATTCTGGAATAGTTGGAAAAGTTTGTTCTCCAGCTTCTGGCATCTCTGGATGTTCGGGAGAGAGGCCTCCATCCCTACATCCTTCCTACTTTTCTACTCTAGTGATCAAGGTGAGACTGTGCTAGACAAGCTCTGACTGTGCCTTGATCTCTGTCCCCTGTCCCCCAGCCTGGTTATGCTGGGACCTCTAAGGGTGGGCCATGTGGGGCTTCCACTGAGACAAGAGGTGGCTTGAAGACCCAATTTCAAGTCCAGCCCAGAGGAGCAGAGACACAAAAGACTCTTGAGTTGGGTCTCATTATGTCCCTAAGTCATGCCAAATGTCTTCCCTTGGGCAGAGTTTTAAGTGTCTTGGGCTCAATGTCACTAACATTGTGTTGCTGGTTTGGGTTCCTGCAGGGCTGGGTCTGCCCTTCATTGCTTCTGATGGGTGACTCTGTCTCTGTGGGACCTTACAGTCCTTCCTGTCCTCACGTGGCTCCCATTTCACCTGGACTGCCTTCCTGGCAGCTCTCCTTAATGCAATCTGTTGTCTTAGCCTCCAATCTGCCAAGCCTTGGTTATAGAGTTTAGAGTCTATGCTCCCTTAGAGACACAAACAAATGCTTTTATGAATTATCCGTGCTTCCTTCAATGAGTGCCTTTCAAAGAGGTGCTTCTCTTCTCTATCTTGAGCCTATCGTTCCTCTTTTTAGGTTGTAGAATTGTCCCCCTGGCACCCTATGTGTGATCGTTTTCCATGTGCTTTCTCATTTTGGGTCTGGAACGGTCTCTCCAGGCCTAGTATTTGCTCCTACATAGAGCTCCTACATTTGATCCTTCTCACTCACACCTGGCTGCTCTTACGTTCCTGCTCAACCTGTCTTAAGATCTTAGCTGGTCCTGATGGCTGGCATTTATAATGAGAAGCTGAATTCTGTTTTTGGGGATTTAAAAAATATTTTGTGACTCTGCTAGCTAGAGATCGGACCTCACTTGCTCACCTCTTGACGAGCCTTGACTATGGCCAAGAGGAATTACTTCCCTTCACAGAAATGGTGGATAGAAAACCACACTGTCTCAGGTGCACCCTTCCTACATTTTTTCCCCATCTTCACCCAGTTTTCTTGACAACCCAAGTTGCCCATCCACTCAGGCTCCTGGGCATGTGCCCTCAGTGGGAATAGCAGATGCTGGCTGGCTGGCTGGTTGGAAGCTGGGGGTGAGCGATCCTGGTCTCCGTCAGAGTGGCGCCGTGCTCCAGAGGATGGGCACTCCCTCTGCCACACCCATCGAAGTTGTGGACTCAGGACGGTGGAACCCTTCAGGCTTCCTCTTCCTGGGCTGCAAAGATAAGCGTATTCATGGAAATTCCTTTCTGGTCCGGCAGAGATCATTGCCGACAGATGCCGTTTGTAGCTCCCCCTGTAGCATTTCACTGCTTCGTGGGTCTCCTTGACATTCGGTTCAAAGATGGATAAGAAGGGGCAAATCACGCATCCCTGGCCTGCTCCTGGTCTTGACCTAGAGCCCCACATCCTCTTATGGGCACAGGTTCTGAGAAAGAGGAGGGGAAAGGGTGATAGACATCTCCAATGGATTTCGAATCAAGAAAATACAAGCTGGCATCGTGACCCATTTATTTACTCACTCCTTTGTTACATGGCTGTTCACTGGGTTCTGGATCTACGTTAATATTTTATCAAGTGCCTTATGCTGATAGGAACAGGAGATCAAAAATGGCTAGCCTTGAGTCTCTGTCCTGGGAAGAAGTCCTCCAGTACTAGCTCGGTGTGATCTTGACTAAATGACTCAACCTAGTGGCGCCTCATTTTACCATAATGGCCATAAAAGTGCAAAACATTTGAAGGGTCATTGTGAACTTGAGAAAGTGCGATAGAGGTGAGCTCGCTTCCATAGTGCCCAGCACCGGGGTGCAGGAGCCTGTTTGCTGCCTTTGGGTCTGGATGGAGCTCTTGGAATGCAGGGAGATGGTCCAGGATGGGGACACTGCTGGGAAAAGAGATGCTAGGCTCTTAGCTGTCTCTGAGAGATGTCAGGCGGCCACTCAGCACTGCCTGGCCTGGGGAGTGGGAGGCCCAGGAGGTACTGGCAAGTTGCTCACCTGCCTGCATGTCCAGAGGGTCTGAGCTCAGTGGAGGGAAGGTTCTAGGTTCTGGGGGCTGGGAGACTATCTCCATCTCCTGGGTCCCACTCAATGGAAGGGGGTCTCCACTTTCTTTGCTCCATTTTCTTTTCTATCCTTGAAATTTCATTCATTCACTCCTTTGAAAGTTTTTTGAGAGTGTGCTATATGCCAAGGGCTCTTTTGTGTGTGTTTGTTTTTGTGGTTGGGGGCTAATTTTATGGTAACAAGACTTCAGTGACGAAAAAGACAAGGTCTCTCTACTTTTACCAACTTTTGATTCCTTTTTCACGGGAAGAGAGGCGAGGCCACAAGTAAACGAATTAATGAGGTGGTTTCAGAGGGTGAGAAATACAATGAAAGGGAGGTCAGGGAAGGGAGGTCTCTCTAGGGAGCCCATGTTTTCCCTGAGAACCGACTGTCAAAAAGGAGCCTTCCCGTGAAGATGTGGGGAAAGATTGGGCAGAGGGAACAGCAATTGTGTAGACTCTGACGTCAGAGCTGGGATGGAGAAGCGGTGGGTGTGGCTGGGGGGTCAAGTTAGGAGGTGATGACATTGATCCACAGGAGATGGTAGAGCGAGCTGGAAGGGGTGGGGGTGGGGGAGGGGAACGGGCATTGGTGTGGGGAGGTTGTTGGGAAACTGTTTTGCAGGAAGAAGCAACAGGACTTGATGAAGAGGCCAGCCAAGGAGGGAAAGGAGTCGGGGGTGACCCCTGGGGTTTTGATCCGAGAGACTGGTGGGTGATGCCATGTGCTGAGGGATGGAGAAAAACAGGGAGGAACAGGTTCAAGGGGAATGTCATGTTGACATCTGACCTGCCGGGGACCAAGGGCTGCGTGTGTGTTGAGTGTGTGTGCGTGGCTGTGTTCTGGGGAGGGTTTTTCAACATTGGCACTGTTAACATTTTAGATAGACTCGGTTGTCGGGGGGCTGGTCTGTGCCTTGTAGGGCCTTTAAAAGCCTCCATGCCCTTAACACCCACCTCAACAGGTCAGAATGGCCATCAAAATATCTCCAAGCATTTTCACATGTCCTCCGGGGGACAGAATCGCTCCTGGCTGACAGCCAACGTGCAGTCTTCCCAGGGATGCTGACTGCCATCGTAGGAAGGAATGGAATACACACAGAACAGGTGCGAGCACCGCCCCCTTCCTCACCCATGGTCGACATCCTTCATTGATCATATTACTTCTTCCTAAAAATCTCATCCACGGCCTCAGAATCCTTCTTAACACAATTGACCAGTAGCCGTCATCAGTGACTGAGATTGGTAATGAGAGGAAACCCATTTGATCTCCCTGTTCTAGGGCTGGGGAGGAAAAAGAGAACCCAGAATGCTGTCTGTGGTCCACACACTGATATACAGTAAAACCCTTGATAGAGGTCTTTATCCGTCTGTGCCTCAGTGTCCCCGCGTGTCAGCTGAAAGCAAAGCTAACCGCTTTCTATGGATCTGACAGAGCCTTAAGTGGGAGGATCAATGAGATAATCTTGGTAACTCAATTTGAGTTTTTGGAGGCGGGCGGAATATTACAGAAATGCACAGCGGGATCATTATCTCATGGGGTGCTGGGAAGGTGAACCTGTAAATAATTAGAAAACATTTAGCGGTTATAAAGTGCCAGGTTTAATAATGGGAGTAATGAAAAAGAAAGGCTCTCTGAAGCGGGCAGGCAGGTTGGAAGGCCCGGCAGTCGTCTCTCAAGCTATATTGCCGGGAGGATGGAGTGGTGGTGCTCAAGGCTACGGTAATCTGTGTGTGATGTTTTGTTCAGGTTCCACGTAACCATGGAGACAGACTCCCCCCCACCTTTCCGTGGAGCTCATTCCACGCTCCTGCACTGGGTATACACGGGTACCTGCATGTCCTCCCCTTCCCTCTACCACGACTCCTTCTGACTTGGGCAGAAGTGAGGAGTCAGAGGAGGCTCCGGAGAGGGACGGTGTCTTGGAATCTGAAAGCCAGGGTTGTGGGTTCAAACCTTGCCTCTGCCCCTTCTGAAGTGTGTGATCATGGATAAATGACTCAGCCTCTGGGAGCCTGTCTCTTAATCCGTTAAATGGAGATAAAGTACTTTCCCCCCACAGGGTTGTTGGGGGGGGTCAGACTCCATCTGGAGGGAAGAAGTGCCCTCTGAGCTTTGAAAGCCTAGAATGTGACCTCACTTGCTACATTGTTAATAGGGACCTCAGGAACCCAGATTTACAGCAGTCAAAACCCTTGATTAAAAACAAGTAACTTCAACCAAACCAAGACTGTGGTTCACGGTGTCCTCTCACCCTCAGTCCGTGCATGGCCTCACTGTATTTTATTTATGTGTTTAATAAGAGCCCTTGAGAACTAGGACCGCGACTCCGGCAGCCTGCAGCCTGGGGCCGTGCTGGGTGCCGACCCGGGCGCATGTCTCAGCTCCAGCCTCACTTGATTCAGAACCACACATTGCTGACCTTCTCTGTGCCTCAGCTTCTCATCTGTAAGTGGGGTAATGGGAGTACCCCACTCCACAGTTGTTATTATGAAGATTAAATGGATGGGTATCTATAAAGCTTTGTAGGACCAGATCTGGCTATGGAGCATTTGTGAAGCCAATGAATTTCATCAAGCCTGACGCTTGATGGGGCAGGATCAGGAGGAGTGGATAAGTTGCGGGGACAGTTTTCTGGGGGTCCAGGCCAGAGGGCCAGTGTGTGTGTGTGTGTGTGTGTCTCTACAGGTGGTGGGTGATGAGGACCTGTCCTTGGTGCTGATGTGGAAACATTTACTCCATGACCCGCAAGATGGGATGGGGGCGCTAAGATCAAATACGTAGTTATCAGGGAGTTGGGGGAGGGCTCAGGGTGCAGAGCCATGGGGAGAGGTCGGAGGTGGCTGTATCCCACTAGGGGAAATATTAGATCGAAAAACGTAGCATACACCACTCAGCTCCAAAGAGTGGACCAACAGGATGTCACTGGTGAGTCCAGCAGCATAACACACGGCCCAAGCTCTGGTTAACTGAATTTGATGTGAGGACAGGGTCTGGTACATAATCAGAATGCATACGCATCTTTGTATTATTATTGTTATCAATGGTGCTGCTGTCGTTGTTATCGTTATTCTGGACCAACAGCGAAAAATAGATTCCCAAACCAGAATGTGACTTGGGTCGTATCAATAGAAACATTATATACAGTATGAGGGAGGTGTGGTCCCTGTCTTCCTTTCCACCGTAGAGGCACACCTGAAGCAGCTGGGTTTAGTTCTGGATGGTGCCAATGAACCACTCTGGGTCTTCTGGAAAGGAACCAGGAGGGTGACATTCACAGCGGAATGGAGGCTGTGTCTTCTTCACCCATTAATGGCTTGCAGTTCAAGGAATTAAGGAACAGAGGAATTCTGTGCTTGTGGTGTGCATACTCTTCTGGCGCATCTAAACCAGGCACACGGCTCTCATCCACAGTGGGGAGATGCAGTTAACAGTGTTGGGGGTTTCTGCTGTTGGGGAGCACCACTTTAAGCTAAGGGAAGAATGGAAGGCAGAGTGCTCTGGGGCATCCGGGAGCTGTTTTGAAATGTGTCAAAGGCTTCTGTGGGAGAAAAGGGTCTGCCTTGTCCTATGAGACCCAGAGTCACCATCAGAGGGAGACAGTGCTGGGAGGACTGACAGAAGGAAGCTCCCCTCGATTAACCCGGGCTGCTGGGTCCCTGCCTTAGCAGGGCGCCCCTGGCACCGAATACGATTGGAGGACTTGAGGCTCTACGTGTGGCAGTTTACTTGGGAGGGGATTCTAGACATTCCAGCAGCGACGGGTTGGGAGGGGGCACGAGACCGGGTTGGGGGAGACAGTCACCTGCGGACTCTGGGAGAGGCCCCTGCGATGCAAGGAGTCGGGTACCTGTCTGCCACGGAGCGTCAATAATTTGTCCCCACTCTGGGTGCTGGTGGAGCCCATGGGAGGCAGCCAGGGCCAGGGGCACATGGGTGGCACCTGGGACCTGGCAGGCAGTGAGTTTCCAGAGCGGGCTTTGTGTCAAGGTGACTGCTGGCAGGGAGCTGGGCTGAGTCTGCCCCGGGCGATGGGGACACTTTGGGGCATTCTCTCCCCGAGTTCCCCACTCGGGAGATGCTGTAATCCCAGACCTTGTTATCCTGCAGGTGACGGGGAATTTGGAGGTGGGTGGGCATGGTAGAAGAATAACTTTTCAAGCTGTGGTTTGTTTTTTTTTTTTTCTTTTCTTAAGCCACCCACTCCAGCCTTACTCTCTGGCTAATTCTGAACATGGAGCCCACTTCGATGCCAGCTGCCGGTCACAAGTGCCCAGTTTGCTGACCCCAACGAATCCTGAGCGGATTCTCGGTGTTTCCCCGAGGGAGTGTGGCCTGGGGGCAGGGAGGTGGCCCGGCAATCCAGGAGAAGAGCCCTCGTCCCCCGGCTTTCTGCTGGGAGACTTCAGACGGGTCACTTTCCCTCGGGAGGAGGGAGCTCGGATTCCCCATCTGTAAGCTGAGGGCTGGATGAGGAAATCTCTAATTCTAGAGCTGACATTTTCGGTCTCCGGAAAAGCTTGAATAAGACATTAAGGCAATTTATTATTTGAGCTGCCATTAAACTACAAAGACCCTGTGTAGAAATTCGGGCTATTACCATGGTGTGGCAAAGTGCTGCCTAATATTTTATGAATTAATCGTGGCCCCATTAAAGCCCCTTGTGAGGGAGCGCACGTGTGCTATAAAACCAGACTGGGATGGGATCTGGGCGGGGGGGGTGAGTAGATGATAAATAATTACTGTCTTTGAGATGTGCCACCGACAAGCTGGGGACTGGGGGGGGGGTCCCACGGGAGCAGGAGCCTCCTCCGTTTTACTGGATTTAAAAGGTATCAAGAACCCATTTAATAGACATATTCTTTAAAAAAAAATAGCCGTAATTAGTGTGTACGGAGGAGGGGAGAGAATTGGCCTGTGTTCGAGGTGCTCTCCCATTTTACAGCTGGGGAAACTGACGGTCAGAGAGGCTCTGTGATTTGCCTCATACCGGGGTTCTCACCTGGGGGCGATTCTGCGCCCTAGGGGACACCTGGCAATTTCCAGAGAAATTCGTTTGTCATGCTGGAGGTGGGGGGCTGCTCCTGGTGTCCAGTGGGTGAGGGCTGGGCTGCTGTGAGACCTCTCACTGGGCACAGCACAGTCCCAGCAGCAAAGACCGACCCAGCCCCCAATGTCAGGCATGCCCAGTCCTGAGAAAACCTGCCTGGGGTCACCCCAGCAAGATCTCCCAGAGTCCTAACGCCGCCGGTCCCAGCCGCCTTCCCCACTGCTCCAGTCCTCCGTGGGCCCTGATGAGCCTTGGTCTCCTGTCTCCAAGCCGGGCCCGTGCTCAGAGCTGAGATGTCGCTGGTGTGTTTCTGTCGTGGTCTCCTTAGAGCAGGTGCTGAGGGCTCAGGACCGGCTTTCTCTGACAGCTTTCCTCTTCCCACTATGCAGTTTCCCCTCCTTAATAGACTCCTTTATAGTCTGCCTTTTCATTAATTATTGTCATAAACATTTCTCCACATTTCTGCAGTCCCAATAATGATCATGATTAAGGGGGTCTTCCTATTCTGTTCTGTTCACAAAGCACTCTTTTCTGAGTCATTCCTGTGTTGCTCGGCATCTATTTTATCTTTCTGGTTCCTTTATAGTTTAATACCACAATGATTATTTTCTTGAATAGATCATTTTTGTTTGTGGAATTATTTCCTTGGAACAGTTTCCCAAGAGTATCTTTCTCTCTCTCCCTCCCTCCCCTCCTTCCTTCTCCCTTACCACTCCTTTCATCTCCCTCCTTCTCTTTCTCCCTGTCTTCTCTCTCTCCCTTTCTTCTCTCTGTCCCTGTCCCTTTCACTCTCTTCCTGCTCCCCTCTTTCCTTCCTTATTTGATTTGATTTAATTTAAAATTTTGGAATAATAATATATGCACATGATTTGAAATTCAAAGGCAAAAGCAATGCACAGTAAAAAGTCTCCCTGTTCCCAGCCACCCACTCCCTCTCCCAGGGGCAAGCACTGGTAGCATTTTTCAAGAATTCGTCTATAACCCTTCTTTATAAATGGTGTGATGGTCTGCCCACTGTTCTGCCTGTGGGTGTATGTGGGAGCAGGTCTCCTTTAGATGTGGGGGGTGTGGAGGCAAAGAAGGCCTCTCTGAGGAGGTGACATTTAAGTGGAAAGCTAGACGATGGCAAGAAGGAAGTAGAGTGAAAGAGGAAGCCAAGGCAGCAAGTGCAAAGGCCCTGGGGTCAGGATTTTGGGGCAGATTTGAACAACTCAAAAGAGGTCATTGGGGCTGTTGCAGAATAAGAGAAGTTGAGTTGCTTGGGAGGGACCTGGTCTCACAGAGCCTTGTTGGCTGTGGTATAATATTTGGACTTCATTCTCAATACACTGGGTTGCCTTTGAGCATTTTTATGCAGGAAGGTGATAGGATATGATTAGCATTTAACAGAAGAACTTTCTGACTGATGCATGGAGAAAGTTGGTTAGAGGCAGAAATAAGAGGGGTGACAGGTGGTAGGCCAAGTGAGAGAGGCTGGTGGCTTGACTTTCAAGGGGAGATGAGAGAACTGGAGGGATTCAGGACGTAGTTTGAAGGTAGAGCCAACAAAATCTGTGGGCCTGTTGAATGCGGAATCAGGGAAGACAGAGACATTGAGGACAGCTCCTACATTTCTGTCCTCATCAAATGAATGTGTTTATTCCTGGGAATAAACTTCCTGAGGGAAGACTGAAGTGGGAACGGTTTTGGGGTTTTTTGATTATTCAGTGAGAAGAGAGGGATTTTGAGTTCAGACCTGGGCGGGTTAAGTGTGTGAGGTCTGCATGATGAGCCAGAGGCAATGTCAAGTGCGGGGTGGGAGGAAGAGGGGGGAAGGGTGGGTGGGGGGAGAGGGGAAACAAACTGTGCCCCAGGGGTCGGAGTGTGAGCCGGGCCAGAGATGGTGATTTAGAAGGTCAAGGTCATTGGCCCCCTGGGGCTGGCCAGGTTCCCCAGGGACATCAAATCTATTACTTAGACGCCCAACAGTGCCAGCTCTGGGTGTTGTGATGCATTTTTGTCCTTGATTTTGTTTCTAATTTTTCAAAGCAAACTATGGCCTGTAGTGAATTTAAAGGCATTGTATGGCTGCTTGTATTGGGATTTTAAGGCCCATCTTCCTTGTTTTAATGGCTTTCCCTCATCCACGGTGAGAACAAAGTCAGCCGGGTACTCAAATGAAGGAAAAGAGCCTTTCTGGTTTTCCCTCATTCGTGCATCTCCAGACATGTCTACCATGAAAGTCAGGGGTCCTCACTGGAAAGGAACCTTCCTGTAAAGAGCCAGAGCTGGCTTTTCTCTGCCAGGTGTCTCTGGGATACTTAGGAGATGTGACTCCCCGCTGATCTCGCTATAATGAATTCCAGTTGCTTTTTCAGTATAAGTCCTGATTTTCTCTACTTCCAGCTTATTTTCCTTTCCAAGGGTTATAATCCCTGCCAACACTCCAGAAGCCCCAGGATGCATTCTCCCCCAACCCCACCAAACATCAGGTCATGGAATTGGGAAATGCACCCTCTTCTCAGAGTGGCTGGTTTTTTTTGGGAAATGGACCAGAGTTTACCTTCTGTCCGAATTGGTGCTCGGTACCTCCAGTGAATCTCGAATCTCGTATTTATGTTAACATTTACATAAGATAGCATGAATTCATTCATCAGGCAGGTATTTACAGAGCATGATCTGTATGCTGGGGTCACAACTGAGCTTACAACTCAGGCTGCATCGGTTTGCTACAAAAAATCTGGGATCTTCAAATAGACAGGAAATGAAGGTTACCCTTCTGGTCAAGCCTTTCACGAATGGACAAATGGACATCCATTTATAACCTAGAGGGGCCACCCACTCTTGGACACCCCATTTTGGGGACGTTAATGGATGAGATCCAGTGATGCAGGGGTTCAATTATCATAGGGGGGTAGGCTGAATCCCATCCATCCCATTCTATCCCTTCCCCATGGCCTGAGTTCTCAGTGTGGGCATTGGGATACAAACACAAGTGAGGCAATTTATTTGGTCCCAAGTGGCCGACTCCAACTCAAGCTTAAGCAAAAAAATGAATTTTGATTGGCTCATGTCGGGGAATGGGGCTTTAGGCTCAGCTAGATCCTGGATGTCGACAGGATTCAGTGTCTCTGTTTCGCTCTACCTTTCTTTGTCTCTCCTTCTGTTTCTGTGTTTCTTCCCTCTCTTAGAGCTCTGCTTCATTTGTTGGCTTTGCTCTATGGATGTTCTCTTCATGTAGTACCTCCTAACAGCTCCATGTTTTATCCCCCAAGCTTAGCACCAGCAAATCTCCCAAGGAGGGCTTGTTAGCCAGGCGTGGGTCACTTGCCCTCCTCCTTAGGCCTGTCATTGGGAGAGGTGCGGCTCTGAAAGGCGAGGCCTGTGTCATCTGCTCCCCTCCAGAGCTAGAGCTTCGTTCAGCCCCAACAGAATCTCCTAGACCCAGATTGGTCATCCCCAGAGGAGAGTCAGGATGCCACTCCCACAGCTGGGGAGCACTGATGCCAGCCAGGCAGAAGGACGGGCCAGCATCTCACTGCTTCTTTCTTCCAAGAGCTCCTCCATGACTCCCTGCCTTGTGCGCATGGTTCCCTTCCAGAGCGACCCCCATCTGGTCCTCTTGGAAAATTCCTTCCTCCTCTTCCTTCAAGGTTGTGTGAGGCTCCCTCTGTCTGTGACCTGGCATGCTTCACCACACCCTGTTCCGTCTCCACAGCTCACGGAGAAGTGTGAAGTCATCGTTCCACCCACCCGGTGTCACCAGTGATAGTGCAGTGCGCACGCAGCCGAGTCCCCGGGATTCGGACTGTGCGCTTGGCAAGCCACTCTGAGGCTTCCGGTGGACTCCTGTGTGTCCTTCCAACCTTAATCAAGTGTCCTTGGCCCCTGTAGATGCGGTTAGCCACTGCCCTGTGCTCCCATTAGTGAGGTCAGAAAGAGGGGCTGTGAGCGACACCATGCTGGGATGGGGAAATGATGCCTTGTCCCCACCTATGGCTCAGTGTGGCTCCTAGAGGCCGACTGGGAGGCAGATGAACTCTGAGACAAATCATCAGTAGGCCTGCCCCAGGCGGGGGGTGGGGTGGCGCACGGAAACCGAAAGTTCCTGTGGCAGTTAACCGGGGCTTCTCGTTCTGGCCATTCTTGAAAATCCATCTGAGATAAATCAGTGCCCCTTGGGGCTGTGCTGTGCTGAATGGCATGACGGATGCCTTCTCGGGTTTTTCACTTTGACCAGCCTCACCGGTCGCCTCCTGAATACAAACCCTCACGAGGGTCTGGGCGTGTGGCCAGTATTAAGAGATTGGGGAGGACTCACAGAGGGCACACTCCAGAAGCTATTTTTTAAAAAAATTATTTATTTATTTATTTATTTATTTATTTATTTATTTGTTTGTTTGTTAGAGAGAGAGAGAGAGAGAGCGAGCGAGCGAGCACAGGCAGACAGAGAGGCAGGCAGAGGCAGAGGGAGAAGCAGGCTCCCTGCCAAGCAAGGAGCCGGATGTGGGACTTGATCCCAGGACGCTGGGGGATCATGACCTGAGCCGAAGGCAGCCCCCTAACCAACTGAGCCACCCAAGTGTCCCCCAGAAGCTATTTTAAAATTATATTTGTATTTGAAAATTTCTCCCCCCACAACCCTCATTTTCTGCCAAATTCTCCCTCAGGATGGCATAACCAATCACACACATACATCCTGTGTGTTTGAGGGCTTTGGGTGATTGGGATCCAGTACCAGACTAAGAATCTCACCTACTCAAGAACTGCATCCTAAAGTGCATCTGGATTTTATCACCCATCCATCCTCATCCATTTATCCAGCCCTCACCTAACAATCCTCCATCCTTCCATCCATCCACAAGCCATCCATCCATCTATCCTCCCGTCCATCACCCATCCATCCGCCTATCCATCCCCCCACAAGCCATCCGCCCATCACTTATCCATCTGTCTCTCCATCCATCCATCCCTCACCTACCAGTCCTTCATCCATCCATCCATCCATCCATCCATCCACCTCCGAAACCATTCATCCATCCACCCATCCACCCATTCATCCATCTCTCCATTCATCCATCCCTCATCCAACAGTCCTTTATCCTTTCATCCATCCATCCACCCATCCATCACTCATCTGTCCGTCCATCCATCACCCATCCATCCATCTCCTCATCCATCCATCCCTCACCCATCCATCCTTCATCCTTCCACCCATCCATCCATAATTATCCATTGGCCACCCATCCATCCATCCACCCATCCATCATCCATCTTTCCTTCCATCCATCACCCATCCATCCATCTTTCCACCCATCCCTCGCCCATCAATCCTTCATCCTTCTATCCATCCATTCACGCCCTCATCTATCTGCACATCCAGCTAACCATTTAAGCATCATCCACAATCCACCCAGATAGCAAATATTTGTTGATACCCCTGCTGTGCCAGGCACCGCCTTAGGCAATAGGCTGTCCAGATGGCTAAGAAGATCCCTGCCATGAAAGAGCAAAACACAGTGAGAGAGACAGGTACAAAAGCAAAGATAATTAAAAAAGAGACAGGTGGCCCCGTCTCACCCCAGTGTCAGCCATTTACTTTATGCTCATGATGCTCACTTACCTATGATACACTTGCACTCCAATAATGAACGTGGCGACAGCTCACGTTTGTTCAGTCTTTATACAGTGCTTTCTTGTGCGTGGCCTCACTTATTTCTTAGCTCCATCCTTTGGGGGTAGGCATTGCTGTTTCTCTTTCTCAGCTGAGGACACTGAGACCCAGAGGGGGCAGGGAACCGCCCACCGATCTTCGCAGTGGGCATGGTGGAGAAAGTCCTCAGATTCCGTCTGCAGCTCTGCTCGCAGCGGCTTGAGTCTCTGTCCCTCAGCTGATGCAGGCTGCGTGACAACTGGTGGTGTCAGAGAAGGCTACTGGCCCCCCAGTGCCCTGCCATCCATCACCCTCTGTAACTTAACTGGGCCAGGAATGAGAGCCTGCCTGACTGCGGGTTCACCCCTGCAGGCTCTGAGAGCTCCCGAAGCTGAGTCCTGCCCCACCCCCACCCCTACCCAATCACTGCCTTTCTGGCTACAGGGAGCCATAGCTCCCTCTAGAGAGAGAGAATTACCACATCTTCCTGGGTGTGTAGCATAGAAGTTAAGCGTAGGGCCTATTAGGTCCCTTCTAGATAATATGAGCCCGAGGCTGGCTCTCTCTTTGTGCATATTCTAGAGAGGCATTAAAGACCTATCAGCACTGAGCTGAGACTTTCTTCTTGGTATTAATAGAAGGGCAGGAGAAGCATTAAAAAGGGACTAATTCTTTTTTTTTCTCTGAGAGTTAGAAGCTTAGGCTTTGAAGCAAAACTGCCCAGGATTTAAATTATTGGGCATGCAACATGTGCTCTTATTAATATTACTCTTATCATCGCCACAGACAGAGTTGAAGCCACAAACAGAACAACGTGGCAGTAAAGAGTTTATACTCTGGAATCCTAGAGGCCTGTTCCAGTCCCAGCTTTGTTGCCTGTTACCTTTGCCACTTTGCAAGTGACTTACCCTAGGTGAGCCTCGGGTTATTTACGTGCTGGATCAGGATGAAAAATAAGAAAAAAAAATTCAGCATGAGGAAGCACTTGCCACAAGCCCGGCACTGTTGTCATGTAATGACTCACTTGGCCTTCACAGCCCTTTGAGGTAGGGGCCGCCATCTTCCCCATTGGAAAGATAAGGAAACTGAGGCAGCAAGAAGTGTAGTCCCTTGCCCATATCCCTGCAGACAATAAGCGGTGCAGTTGGGGTTTGAGCCCAGGCTCTCTGGCTCTTGAGGTCCTCACGGGCTTAGCTGGAAAGACCAATGAGGTGACAGGTGTGCCTCAGCTGAATGCCTGGGACATAGTAGGACAGAATCTAGAAAGGCGATGGTGCCCTCCATGGCATTATTTGAGAGTCTTTCTAGTTCTAATGATGGAACTCCTACCAGCTTATGCAAAGAAAAGAAATCGATTTTATTGACAACGAAGTATAGGTGGCAGCAGGTTCAATTGGATACAGGGGCCCAAAAATGTCACAAGAGGCTCCTTCCTATCTTAGACTCTCTCTCCATTGGCATCCAGTATGTTTGCCGCTAGCTGCATGGCTATCAGATCGAAATGCAAACAGATAAAAATGAAACACAATTTACATTAAACCCCAAATAAAATTTAAACCCGAGCAACGCACTCGCACCAGTCACATTTCTCATGCAGGCAGCACGGAGAGTTCTTTCATTGCTGTCATATAGGATATGATATCATATAGGATATAAGTCCTGCACTCACGCCCTACTGCTTTGCAAGACTGGACGGAAGAGTTCCCGTGCCCCCCAATGGCTCTGGCAGAAGACTCTCAGGGAAGGCTCTCATTGGCCAGTTTCTATCACATGGCCATTCTTGAACCAATGGCTGTGGCCTGGGGGAGGGGTGCAAATGGAGCCCTCCGATTGGCTGGCCTAAATCATGTGCCCACCCAGTGGCGCCAATGAGTAGACCAGCTCAAACCACGTGGAATGCGTTTCCGGCATGGAGGAGAGGAGAAGCTAGAGTGAAAAATAACATCCTGGGAGAGACGGTATTTTTGTTCATAATTTTTCATTTCCTCCTCTATTGCCACGTGTCTCTGAGGCTCTGCATACTCCCCCACGCCCCCCCACCCTGCCTTGACTTTGGATTTGGTCAGGTAACTTGCTTTGACCGCTGAAATCTGAGTGGATGTGACGTGTGCCGATGGTGTCGGGGAGCCTTCCTCTTGTTTTAGGTCCTGCCTTTGCCCTGACAGCACAGAGCTCTGGATAGTGGCTGTCTCTTCTGCCTGGTCCCAGAGGGAGAAGACACATGGAACCCAGTGCGGCCTGACCAGCTGAGCCCCGCTGAGCCCCGTTCAGCTGTGGCTGACCTGTCGCCCTGGTAGAACAAGAACAAGAAATAAGTGTTTGGTATTGGAATCCGCGAGATTTGAGGACTCCCTCTCGCTGCAGCAAAAGCTGCCTCCTACATACCTGATCCTCTTGCCCCAGTCCCATCCTGCTTTTCGTGCTGGCTCGGGAACTTTGGGCTTCTGCCAAAGGCACACGGTGGCAGATTCGTGGCAGAATCAAACCCCAGCGAAGAGTTACCTGTGGCTGGAGCAAAAGGGGCTCTTCTGATTTCTCTGGGACTGCCATTCATTCACTGAGAAACGTTTCCCCAATTGCAGTAGGCTGGTGCGGAAACTGCAAGATCTCACTGGACCTGTCCCTGCCCTGCAGGTGTTCGCTGCTGGAGAGGAGAGTGATGGGCGGGCAGAACTGGGACTCTGGCAGACCCAGGCCAAGACATTTGGGGGCTCCACTAGCTGAACAAGGGTTGGCCTTGGACCCAGAGCACTGTGTTTGTCTTATTAGTTTCTTTAAAAATGCCCATCGGATGGCAATGTGGTCCTTCAGTGTAGGTCGTCCAGCGAGACTGAAGGGCCCTAGAGATTTCTCTTTTTGTGTGAGAAACATTCCCCCCGAGCTCATTATCCTCCATCCAGTGCCTGCCATGGCATTTCTCTGCCGTGGTCGTGGGTCACATTTTACTCCTGTTGCAGTCCCTGGGGCCATCAGAGTGACAGGTGCGTCACACCGACTGTCAGCCTTCTCCTGTCCCAACATACTCTTCTCTGACTTTAGACCTTACTGGTCCTCATTATAAAAGCAAGGCTAGGGATGAGGATCCCTGATCTTTTATAGGTTTCAGGGTAAAGGCGCAGCTCTCTTCTGATGTGTTCATGACTTTCTCAGACACTGAAAGCTAATTATGTCCACGTACAGGAAGTGGGTGTTACAAGGATGGTTAAGATACGGTTAGCCCTCTGGCCTGGGCTGGGGGTGCAGACACCTGCTTCATTTGTTCTTGCTGGCGCCCCCTGCCTTTCCCATGTGGGTTGCTGTGGGGCCACAGCCCATTCTGCTCAGACCTGCAAGGTTTGCTTTCAGGACCTGGGGCTTTCTTTTGGTTCTGGAGAGGAGGTCTTGTTACAGCCATGGTCAGTGTGGCTGGAGCCCCCAGGTGGGAAATCAGGCTGCCATGATCATAACACTCCTGTTTATTAAGCACCTACTATGTGCCCGGCCCTTTCAGGGCAGCTGCAGCACACGGGGACTTTGGTAAATTTGAAAAAGCCTCCTGCTCTGAGCATGGAGGATGGGTTCCACTGAAGTCCCACTGAGCCTCAGGTTAAGTTTGTGTACAGCCTGAACAACTGTGCTTGGCAGCCCGGCCCTGTCTAGTCACTATCTCATTTAATCCTTGTAACAGGGCTAGGTCGTAAATATGTTCTGTTTTCACTCTTATTTTACAATCAAGGAGACAGAGTCTTTGAGACGCTCCAGGGACTTGTTTAAGGTCACCTAGTCGGCAAGTGTGGGAGCCACTTCAAGCCAGGCGTCTCTTGACTGTAGGCTCTGCCCTCTTTCTGCCACACGTCACCAACTCCTGCTGCCAGCCACCCGGGCCTCTCTTCTGATGGGCTCTTAACTGATTTTCCAATAATTCTCCCTTGCTGTTCTGGGGCCTGTTATCATTCATTATTGCGGTTTGTAGCTTCATAGATTGTTTTATTTTTCACTCCCAGTGGCTCATTGCTTGGGAGCAGCCGAGAACCTGGTGTGCCCTTTCTCTAAATGCTTCGTGTCAGTTGCAAGTGTATCTAATTTACTATCAGAGTCCTCGCAGCACCTTGTTGATTTCATTCTGGGCTCATTTCCTCTCTGATGACTTCCGTGCAGGTGGTGGTCTATATGCCAACCCCCCAGGCCAGGCCCCACGCATACCTCATCTAGTTGTGACCCTGGGGACATCAAGTTGCCTGCAGCCCACAGCAGGTAGCCTTGTGGCGAATCTCAGAAGCACCTGTTCTTTAAGGAGCAAAATTCCATGTTTTGGGGGCAGAGCTTGATTTGGGGACAAAGATCTGAATTCAAGTCTTCTTGCTGCTACTTCCTGGCTGTGTGGTCCCAGGCAAAGCATTTCAGGTCCTGAGCCTCTGTTTCTTCATCCATGAAATGGAGGCACTGTTTTCTTTCCCGAAGGTGGCAAAAACATTGAACACTAAAATAATATCATGAGTTGGGAAGGATGTAAGAACATGGGGGGTTTCATGTATTAATGGTGGAAACCCACATGATGCTAGTGCAGCTACAATGGACAGCAATTTGGCAACGTTTATTAAAACTATAAATGTTCGGGTTTGCTGGGGGTGGGGGGCTCAGTCAGTTAGGCATCTGCCTTCAGCTCAGGTCATGAACCCAGGGTCCTAGGATCAAGCCCTGTATCGATCTTCCTGCTCAGCGGGGAGTCTGCTTCTCCCTCTCCCTCTGCACCTCTCCCCACTTGTGGTCTCTCTCTTTCTTTCTCTCGAATAAATAAACAAAATCTTAAAAAAAACAAAACCCTAAATGTTCACACCCTTTGCAGCAACAATCCCAACTGCTGGGGCTGTGGCTAGAGAAATGCACGCGTACACAGAGATGTTCATTGCAGACTCGCTCGAATGGGAAACCAAGTGTTCATCCCTAGGGGGAAGGCTGAGTAAGTGGTGGAATGTTCGCTCTACAGAACATACTCCTGTTGGAATGAGCAGAGTAAATCTACAGGTGACAAATGGACACTTACTGGTGAGTGAAGGAAAGCAGTGTTTAGAAAGAATGGTAAATTTGATATGAAACAGAACACTTCTATTTTCTTAAAGCCTTTAGAAATGGTGAATTATGCTTATAGAAATGTGCACAAGGGGTGTCTGCCTGGGTGGCTCGGTCAGTTAAGTGTCTGCCTTGGGCTCAGGTCATGATCCTGGGGTCTTGGGATTGAGCCTTGCGGTGTCGTGTGTGTCGGGCTCCCTGCTCAGCGGGGAGTCTGCTTCTCCCTCTGCCCCTCCCCCTCTCCACTCCTGCTTGCGCTCTGTCTCTCTGAGATAAATAAATAAAATCTTTTTTTAAAATTTTATTTATTTATTTGACAGACAGAGATCACAAGTAGGCAGAGAGGCAGGCAGAGAGAGAGAGAGAGGAGGAAGCAGGCTCACTGCTGAGCAGAGAGCCCGATGCAGAGCTCGATCCCAGGACGCTGAGATCATGACCTGAGCCGAAGGCAGAGGCTTAACCCACTGAGCCACCCAGACGCCCCGAAAAAATCTTTTTTTTTTTTAAAGAGGTGCATAAAATGGAGATGCTCTGCTTAACAGAAAGCCAACCTTACATGACTGCTTCTGAGGTCAAAATAGAAACTTGCCACCACCCAGAAACTCCCCTCCTGCCTCTCAGTTTGGAAGAGGGACCTGGATGTAGGGATAGGGGTACACTCAGGAGATTTAGGGATCTTCTCTATGATTTGGATTTTTCTAAAGGAGGGATGTATAGATGCCTTACTTGGCTAATTACATTGTAACAGAAAGAATAAAATGGAGAGAAAACTCTTTGCCAGAGGTGTTGGGGCAGGGCAATGAGTTCATGCAGATAAAATCTGGAGCACAGAGTAGGCATTCAGGAAGACGGAAATGGACCTAGGTAAACAGAAACTGAACTTCTTCCAAAAGCGGCTGGAGAAGCCACATAGGTTAGAGGCATGGGTTCCAGAACAGGTGTCCTGAGTTTGAATCCTGGCTCTACTACTTGCCGGATGTGTGACACTGGGCAGATTATTTAACTTCTCTCCCTCTCCCTGAGTTTTCCCGCTCTGCATTAGCTATCAGATGCTGCCTGCTGAATTACGCCGAATTTAGTGACTTAAATAACAATAATCCTTGCTGGTCGGTCGTGGATTTCGATGGCTCAGGAGTTTGGGAGCATTTTGGTGGGTGGTTCTGGGTTGGGGGTCTCTCTCAATGTCTCAGTAGGCAGGGATGGACCTGGAGAGTCAGCCCTGCAGTGCTCAGTCACATGGCTGCTGAGTTCGGGCTGGCCAGTGTGGGTCCCTCTCCATGTGCACCTGCCATGGGGTGGCTTCAGAGTCCTTACCATGAGGTGGGCTGGCTTCCCCCAGAGCAAGGAGCCCAGTGGACCAAGCTGGAAGTTGCAATGCCTTTTTTTTTTTTTTTAGATTTTATTTATACATTTGAGACAGAGAGAGAGAGAGAGTGAGCGAGCAGGAGCAGGGGGAGAGGGAGAGGGAGAAGCAGACTCCATGCTGAGCCAGGAGCCCAATGCAGGACTCGATCCCAGGACTCTGGGATCGAGACCCAAGCCGAAGGCAGAGGTTTAATCATCGGAGCCACCCAGGTGTCCCACAGTGCCTGGCTTTGGAAGTATCACACTGTCACGGCTGCAGGATTCAACTGGCCGCATGGGTCATTCCTGATTCAGGGCAAGGGGGGATCAGACGAGGGTGTGAAGAGCAGGAGGTAAGGCTCTCTGGCAGGCACAGAGAGGCTGGCTGCCATATTCCATCTGAAATAGAGACAATAGCATCCCGCCCCGCCTAGGCTTTAGTGAGGTTAAGTGAATCCTTCGGGTAGCAAGTACTTGGAGCATGACATGGTAAGCTTCATATGAGTGCTAATTTTTAGTATTGTTGCAGAAACGCATGACCTTACTGCCTTTTTCTGGGGTTCTTCTGATTTCCTGATTTTGTGATTGTAAGTCAGCTCTTGGGTTTCCTGAAACGACACAGCGCGTAACAGTCAGGAGGAGCTGCCCTCTGGAGTAGCTGTCAGAGCGGTTTCCGAGCTGCTGTACAAAGATGATACCCCGCAGAGTCGTTTGCATGCTGGCTTCATGGAGTGGACTGAGTCACCAACGCCCGGCAAGACAGGAGGGCTGATTTTAATCTCTTTGGGCCCAGGCGCTGAGCCTTTGACTTCAATCACTCCCCACATGAGCGCCCCAGAGCAAGTGGAGTCATTGATGTTAGAGCAGACGTGTCACTTTCACCAAAGAACGGGAAACCTGACCATCTTCCGTGTTTGAGTTCGAGGATCCCAAACTCAAGTGCTACAAGGCCAGGCAGGTAACCCCAGTTGGGAAAATGGCCAATGGTGAAAAGAGCCATGTGAGCCATCTCGTTCCATGTGAGTATGTTGCCGAACAGCCACCGAATGCTTGGCCTCAGTGTTGGAGAGACAATAGGGAGCAGTGGGAACTGTGGCAAATAAGCAAACAGATGTCCCGTCTCCAGGGCCATCGTCTGCAAGACCGCAGGCCGGTGCCGCCTGGATTTCTGCCCCCTCCTCTAAGCCCTTTCCCGCCACGGCCTGCCACAACAGCGAAGCTCTGGGCCCTCAACGCTCGAGTTTTCCAGTTGAGTGCGACTAGTGGCCTCCTCTGACTAGCTTCTCTCTTTTCTATAGGCTGTTAGCACTATAGTATGACTGGGTCCCGTCATACACCAGAGTTCAGCTTGGCCCAGATCACAGCCGTGGGGAGGATTTATGGACTTCCTTTATCTGATAGCATTCATTGATCGACAAAGTGAAGTTCACCATTCTACGCCAGCTCATGATCAAAGCAGTTCAAAGCGTCCTTCAAGCATCTCATGGAGGAAAGAGACATAGCTCAAAGTCCATTTTGGGGCTGTGTGGTATGGGCTTCAGTTTCCATACGAGGTGGGACCTGGGTTATTTGACAAATCTGAGGGCATCAGTCATGGGGCAGATATACTTAACTTGCATAGAGATGGGGTGGGTTAGGATAGGCATTGAGGTTTTCTGCTCAATGGACATTCCCTCTCCTTCCTTGTCATCCTTCTTATCCAACTGATAAGGAGGCTGAAAGGGGCAGATACTTTCCCAACCTCCCTCATGGCTAGCAGCGGTTAAATGACCTAATTTTGGTGAATAACATGTAAGTGGGTCTCTGCTGGGGACTTTTTTTGAGAAATATTTTCCTTTTGATGAAAGGATGTGGGTGTATGAGTAAAGTCTTTCTCACCATCCCAGATGCTTCCCTGTTTCCTATATGTGGGAGTGACTGGGTGAAGATGTGATGTCTGGAGTTGCAGCAGCTGTTTTGTGCTTCTAGGAGAATTTCGGAGAGTTGTATCCCTGAGCCACGAGATTAACCCTTAGCCACCTTTCAGCCTTCTTCTTACTGAAGCCACTGTTAGCTGATTTTTTTTTCAGCCAAAAACTGCATTTTTAATATTATAGGGAATGTTTGAGCATTGAGGGTATGGGGAATTGAGCGCCTCTTAAGCATTCACAGTGCCTTGAATTTTCTCTGTCCTACTTCTAGGCCATTTTCTCTAAATTAAAAAAAAAATTCAATTGTCAAATATATCACCTAAGCAGAAGAATGTGTAAAACATACACATATGGGGGCACCTGGGTGGCTCAGTCAGTCGGTTAAGCATCTGCCTTTGGCTCAGGTCATGATCCCAGAATGCTGGGATCAAGCCCTCCCTCCTGAGCAGGGAGCCTTCTTCTTTCTCTTCCTCTGCCCCTCCCCCTGCTCATGCTCTCGTTTGCTCACTCTCTCTCTCTCTCTCTCTCAAATAAATAAATAAATAAAATCTTTAAAAAAGTACACGTATAAAGAATAATAATAAAATGCCCGTACACTCAGCATCTCAGTTAAAAGTCAGAATATCACACAACCTTACATTCTCCATGTCCCTGTCCATCAAAGCTAACTACTAGCCTTAATTTCTTGCTAGTCACTAAATGGTTTTACCCCTCAAGTGTCCCTAAACAACATCATATTTAATTTTGCCTGTCCTTGAATTGTCTATAAACGGAAGCAGACTCTACACATCCTTTTGTAATTTGTGTCTCTTGTCCTACTTGTCATATGTCCTATTTTTGAGTTCCGTGCCAGTCGGGTGTGCAGGGATGGTCGGTCATTCTCCCACCTGTAGAGTTTCCTGCTAAGATTAGCTTGCGGGCGACGGGTTTATTCTGTGGTCGCATGTGCAAGAGTCACTTGAGGGCATACACCTTTCATGGGGATGCTGGGTCTTAGGAATGCACCTGCTACCTCCATCAGATAATGCCAAGCGGTCTTCCAAAGTGGCCTGGCCAATTTAAATTCCTGGCAGCTCATGTGGCTTATATCTTAGCGACACCATGTCCTGGCTGCGTTCTGTTCCGAGCAGCTCTGTGGCCAAGCGGAGTCGACCTCTGCCCTTTTAAGATGCCCTGCCCCCTTTGTCATTAAGTATCAGCATTTGTACTTCTTTACATGAACACCCCAGAGTGATTCTGGGGGTTCTACAGTAAGGTGTGGTCCTGTTCGTGGCCTTCCTCTCTGGGTTCTACTGACTTTGGGGTTATCAATCAGGGGTCAAACCGATCTGACTTTCCCAGGCATGAGAACGTCTTCTGATTCAATTTACCGAGCTTTTGCTGAAGGTCAGCATCCAATTTCTCTCCCTGGGTTCTCTCTCTGTCTTTTGAATAATGAGCTCTAAACGTGGAGGCAAATTGCAGGATTCTCAGGCGTGCACGCTGCAGGGAGGAGGGGGTGTAGGGGACAAGGTGGACGTAGGAAGTTTTGATAGGAGGAGAGAGAGCCTCTTTTGGGGTCTAGTTACTGGTGTGGACAGGTCCCCAAACCTCTCTGAGGCTCAGTGTCCCCTTCTATTAAAACAGGGGTGATAATACCGGGTCATCGTGGGAGAGGGGGTTGGTTCGCCTGAGGCCAGCATGCAGCAGGTGCTCAATAAATGTGAGCAGCCGCTGCTGGTAGCCGTTCTCACCTGTACAGTGGGACGCGGGGGTTTGAGGACGTCCCAGGCATCACTGCTACCATGCCAGAAATGTGCCCCATTAGACTCATGATCTGTACGATGATATGCTGAGACAGGGCCAGTGAGAGAAACGGAGCTGGGGACCTCTAGGGAAGCTTTCCCTCCAAGCACTGACAAAATCAGGAACAGTCCCCATAAACACCTGAGTGCGCCAACCTCCGGGGTTCATTTCCATCCAGCCTCGCAGTCAGCTCCACGTTGACCTTAAACCCTGAGGCGCCCATGGGCCGCCTCTGAAGATGCAGGTCCTGGAAGACCCGGGCTGCTCGCGGAAACCATTTTATCAACCCTAAAAATGCGATGGGAAGGGTATCGTTCATCGTGAATCCATTCTTCTGGGGAGGTAGGGATGAATGGATATCCTTCTTTGTCTCCCTTGGCTGTGTCCCTGAATGGCTTCATCCCGCCACAGCACAGACGTCCTTGAAGCCGCTAATCAAGCCACTACTTGCCACAAGGGAGGCCACGTCTACAGACCTCCAGCTTCTTTCTTAAGTTCTTCAGTCCTGCTAAGGGGATTTCTTAGGTTTCTATTTAAAAATACTGACATGATGGGGAGCCTGGGTGGCTCAGTGGGCTAAGGCCTCTGCCTTCGGCTCGGATCATGATCCCAGGGTCCTGGGATTGAGCCCCACATTGGGCTCTCTGCTCAGTGGGGAGCCTGCTTCCCTCCCTGTCTCTGCCTACCTCTCTGCCTACTTGTGATCTCTGTCTGTCAAATGAATAAATGAAAATCTTTTTAAAAAAATACTGACAAGCTGGGGAAAACATGTATGGACACAGCGTTTCCATGATTTCACCATCCTTCCCTTACTTATCAGTCATGGACGGGGTACCCTGTGTTAAAGGAACAGACTGTACCCTCTGAGGGTCTTTATGCTCCAATGGTCAAGAACAGGGGTTGGCAGACCACAGCTTGGGGGCCAAATCTGGCCCACTACCTAGTTTTTTTTTAATTAAAATTAAAAATTTTATTTTTAATTGTGGTTAAAAAACAACAACAACAGTAGTGTTAAGGATATTCCCATTGTCTGGGAGCCTGGGTGGCTCAGTTGGCTAAGCATCAGGCTCTTGATTTCAGTTCAGGTCACGATCTCGGGATTGTGAGATCAAGCCCTGTGGTAGGTTCTGAGCTCAGTGCACAGAGTCTGCTTAAGATTCTCTTCCTCTCCTTCTGCCTCTCCCCCCATCCCCACCACCACAGTTGTGAGCTCTCTCGCTCTCAAAAAAAGAGGGTATTCAAATTATTGTGCCCATGTCCTGTTTTGTCAATAAAGTTTTATTGGAACACAGATGTGGTCATTTGTTTTTGTATTATATATATATGGTGGCTTTTTTTTTCTTTTAAGGATTTTATTTATTTGTCAGAGAGAGTGAGCACAGGCAGACAGAGTGGCAGGCAGAGGCAGAGAGAGAAGCAGGCTCCCTGCCGAGCAAGGAGCCCGATGTGGGACTCGATCCCAGGATGCTGGGATCATGACCTGAGCCGAAGGCAGCTGCTTAACCAACTGAGCCACCCAGGCGTCCCTATATATGGTGGCTTTTTAAAAAAAGGTTTTATTTATGTATTTATTTGAGAGAAAGAGAGAGAGAAAGCATGAGCAGGGGGAAAGAGCAGAGGGAGAGGGACAAGTAGACCCCCACTGATCAGGGAGCCCGATGTAGGGCCTGATTCCAGGACCCTGAGATCATGACCTGAGCCAAAGTCAGATGCTTAACTGACTGAGCCACCCAGGCACCCCTATGGTGGCTTTTTTGATACAATGTCAGGGTTGGGGAATTGTGGCAGGAACCAAATGGTCCACAAAGCCTAGAATGTTCATTATCTGGCTTTTTATAGACTTTTCTGACCCCTGTTCTAGAATTACAAAAATCATCAATTTCCTGTGTCCATGGCCTTTTCCTGCTTTGGGTTCCTAGAAACCAGTGTTAGTCATGATAAAGCTCTGCTGCTGTAAGCAAGAGGTTCTAGGAAACAGTAGGGACAAATTCACCATTTGTCAGCTGAGCTGCCTCAGTTTCTCCTTTGTGACCGAGGACAGATTCGCTCTGAGGAGTCCCTCATTGAAGGAGCTCTGATTTATCTGGCCCCCTTTGGTGTGGGTGAACTTCCCTTTCCGATTCACCATTCTCCCCTGGTACCCCAGGAAACAGGAGACTCTCCCCACCCCTTCTGACAGGACGTCGCCCCGGCCTTCCCTGGCTAGCCATTTCCCAGCCCTGCGAGCTCACACTTCCTTGCTCCTGGCCCAGGCAGAGGGGCCAAATTCCCGGCCTCTATAACTCCTGTCTCTGCCAAACCACTGAGCTTAGGCATAACTAATTGGAAATTGATTCATCCTCCCTGCCCGCCTCCCTGTCTCCAGGGCCCCCGAACCCACATTCTGAAGACTAGAAGTTGTACCCAGGCGCCCACCCCGGGCTCTCATCCTGGTGGGGCTGGGCAGTGCCCAGGCAAGGACCGAGAGTGCCTCCATGCCTGAGAGGGCAGGATAAGCCCATTTCTAGTTTGCTGTAGAGACACAGAAACATTTTATTTTAATGTAACTAGGTATTCATTGTCAGAAGATAACCTGGCCCAATAGGACAAAATTAAGTGAAATTAAGTGAAAATTAAGAAAATTCCTCTCCTTCCTTTGTCCTTTGGCTCCATTCTTCAGCTGAGTCTTATTTTTTCCTGTGAATTTCTCTCCAGCTACAACCACTTCCTCATGTAGAGCGACAGAAGCATTCGCGTACAATTCCCCACTTGCTTGCTTTCCTTGACCTAGAACACGGGCAGGTCCCCAAGTCTGTAACACGGATTCCATTCTCATTCTCTTTCTGCTTCCTTGTCTCTTACCGTGGTTTAGTATTCCCCCAGTGGGTATCTGCCCTTTTAGTTCTTCAGAACATAGTCTTCCTTAAAGCATAGTGCAAATGTTATCCTCCTCCAAGAAGTCTTCCTTGATTCCTAGAACACATAATGGCCACTTCTTGCTCCAAACTCCTAGGGCCCCGTCCTGACTCAGATGTTGTATCAGTCAGGGGAAAGCTCTTTGCTTTCTCCTGAGACCCAGACATACAGATGCTTCAAGGATGGAGAAGTTATTTCTCTCCTAGGTAATAGTCCTGCTTGCTGGGGCAGCCCTGTCCCTCCAGCCATTTCAGAACCCTGGTTCCTTCCAGCTCCTTACTCCACCATCTTCTAGGGCACCCCAATGTCCACATGGTTGACTCTGGGACAGAGTGTGGAGGAGGCCTCCCTGATGTCTTCACCACTGAGGGGGGCAAGAGCTTTCTGTGGCTGTGCCTACTGCCTGGGAGGCCAGATGTTGACTTTAACATCGTAGGAGAATGGGAAACAGGGTTTGGTGGACAGTGGCTGGTCTTCACCCCAGGCCTTGAGGCCTTTACCTTGTGTTTGAGACCCACATGTTTGCATTTCCCAGCTTTGGCATTGGAAAGGATGAGGGAGCAGGGTTTAGGACGGGCCCATTTCTGCGCCTTCCTTTGGGCCCACGCAGCACCAGCAAATGGTCAGTGTGTGGTGATGCAGTCTGTCATTAATCCCTCACTCATTCAGCAGAAAGCTGTTAAAGTTTACTCTGTGCCTAGCACTGTTCTAGGGCCTGGAGACCTCAAACATTGTTGTCATTATCCTTTGGGGTTCCTGGAAAAGGAAATAATCTTCCTGCCCCAGGGCCTTTGCATATGCTGCTTCTCCTCATGGCTCTCCTCCTCACTTGCCAACCTGGCCCCTACTTTGTGTTTCTTCGTAAATGTCACCCACTCAAGGAAGCTTTCTCTGGCCTCCCCACTTCCAGACTGTTTCGGATCCTCGCCTTCATCACACATTGTGCTTTCCCGCTGTCACTTTATCACAACTGTGTTGAAGTAAGTTTCTTGGACATAAGATGTTATTTCAATTCAATCCCTGCCATGAGTGTGTAAGGTGCATGATGACAGGTGCCTTTCTGAGTGCTCAGCTCCTAGCAGAACACCTGGCACCATAGCCATTCTCTCTTGACTTGTTACATATCTTAGCTGTATTATTGCTAGTTCACAGATGAGGAAACTGAGGCCCAGAGAGGCTGAGCAACTGGCCTAAGATCACACAGCTGCGGAGTTTGGGCACTGAGGTTTCAACCTCTCTTCCCCTAGAGCCCTTGCTTTCACAGCTGAATGCAATGAGAATGCCTCATGACATATGCTATAATAGGGTATTAATAGGGTATTAGTTTAAGGGATGGTGGGAGGGCAGAGGAGGACATGACTGACTCAGCCTGCGGGAGTGGATAGCTGCCTGGAGGAGGCTGTGACCTTGACGACTCAGAGCTGTGGGTAGTTTGGAGCAGCTCTAGCGACAGTGGGAGGTGGGACCACACGGTGGGCTCATTGTGAAGGCCCTGCTTTGGGCTGCCAGGGAGTTTGGGCTCAGTTGAGCTGATGGGAATTCTCAGAGTTTCCTAAGTAGGTGTGGGATGGAGGGGTGACATGATCCTGTAGCTTCCGTTTAGAGAATCACCTTAGGTCAGGGCTGGCTGCTGGTAGTTGCTGGCATGGGATGGTTGGGCTCCCCAGGGTTCTGGCCGTGGAAATTGTGGCCAAGCCTCTTAGTTAAGATTCTGACCACGGAGCCAAACACCTAAAATGACAGTGGTTTAACAAGATAGAAGATTTTTTTCTTTCTCACATGAGAGCCCCAATCAGTTAGGTCCCTCGGCTCCATATTGGGGACCCGGGATTCTTCCTTTGCTCTGCCAGTTCACCAAGACACGGCCCTTGTCCACGTGAGCTGAAAGGGACCATGGTCATGGCCAGATTCCAGCCACCAGGTGGGGTGGGGTGGCTATTCAGGTTGAGAAGGACCCTCTCAGTTCAAATGGAAAGATGAAGAGATTTTATATAAGAGTCAGGATTCGGGTTCTTGGGCAATAGGAAGGCTCTGGCGGTCATGCACGGCCCAGCAGATAGAGCTGGGTAGCAATCACCTGTACGCCGCCCCCCC
>ML097609.1:2912-13602 GCA_003697995.1 Taxidea taxus jeffersonii
AGAAAGAAAGAAAGAAAGAAAGAAAGAAAGAAAGAAAGAAAGAAAGAGCAAGTAGCAGGGTACTGGGTTAGTTTGTATATTACAGGACTTGGTGTAGTGGCAACATGGTCTTTCCCCTGAACCTGGTTTAAACTCTGTCCTCTTCCAGGTTTCTGAACACTTTCCCACTTCCTGCATCTCCTTGAGGTCCTAGACTCTTCCAGCTTTCATATTGACTTTTGATCCCAGTACCTGAGGTTTTCTCATATGTCCTGTTTACCCTAAAAAAAAAACCCACCATCTTTCTGACCTTTTTAAAGTTATCATTATGCTGGAACACTTGGAAACACTTTACACACCTCAGCTGACCTTCAAAGTCTCCCAACTTCCCTCTTCCCCATCCCTGTGGTTGTTTTTGTAGTTCTCACACGGAAACATCTGGGTTCATATATATGCTTTTATGTCTTTTTCGACAGGTATATGATATTTTGGATTATAGTATACATATTTAATAATCTTTCATTTGCTTGTTTCATAAAGCTCTCTCATACATTTCTGTATACGTGTGTCAAAAAATATTGTAGGGGATGCCTGGCTGGCTCAGTCTGTAGATCTCAGGTTGTGAGGGGTTTGGGTTTTTGTTTTGTTTTGTTGTGTTGTTGTTTTTTTTAATTTTGACACAGAGAGAATGAGAGCACAGTAGGGGGAGCAGTAGGCAGAGGGGAGGGAGAAGCAGGCTCCCCACTGAGCAAGGACCTGGATTCAGGGCTCCATCCCAGAACCCTGGGACCATGACTGGAACCAAAGACAGCCACTGAACCAACTGAGCCACCCAGGTTCCCCTCAGGTTGTGAACTGGACCTCCACTTTGGGGGTAGAGTTTACTTAAATAAATTAAATGGAATTAAAAAAAAAGAATTGTAGAATAAAGAGTAATCAGTAAAAGAATAAAAAGGTTTTAAAAAGCAATAAATAACACTTTTAGATATAACATAAATTACTGACTTATTTTTAGAAATTAGAAAAAGTAAGAAGGAAAGAGACAATGAGTAATTTTGACAAACTTCATCACATTATCATATGCAAAATGTTGTATGAATTTTAATCTATTTCTCCCTTAACCCAATTTAGGTAACAATGCTATTTCCATTTTGGCGCTAGCAGTCAAATGAAGATGAAATGACACTCTACACTGGGTATTATATAAGACTGATGAATCACTGACCTCTACCTAAGAAACCAATAATACATTATATGTTAATTAATTGAATTTAAATTTTAAAATGGAAAAAAAAGAAAAGAAATGTTCTATGGGTAAACATATATTCTTATAGAATATATATATTCTCTATGTAGCTATGCATTTACTATATATGTAAAATATAGAGAGAATATATAGAGAATATGCGTGTATATATATATATATAGAATACATATGCTATATTTAGCTGTAGAAAAATGTATCAAATCCACACCTTCATTCTTACAAACCTATCCCATTCTTGCCAACATCCCTCCCCCTCACACACATACTGAAATAATTGTCGCCAACTGTATTCAAGTAAGAAGTTTCATAGACTACTCAGGGTGGCAGAATATCCTAGTTAGACACTTAATATTTGTCCTATTGATGTTGGTAAAAATTTTCTCTAGGTGCATCATGTGAGCTGCTATTCAATTGTCATCCTCTATCTAACAACTAAACCAAGGATTATTTTTAAATCTGAAACCTTTGTTTTTTAATATGAACTAAAAAATTGAACTAACAAATTCAGGTTGCCATAAGTATCTATGTACACATCACAAGTGCTATTAGTTTCTACAATTTCTTTCCAGAATAGTATTTTAGGCAATAATCTTTAGTGTAGTCAATTCTTTCATATTCATCAATTTCTTTTTTTTTTAAGAAAAGCAAAGAATGAGAGGTTAAAAATATTACTTCTGGATTATTTTAACCAAAGAAAATACAGGAAGAACAGAAATTCTTTTAGAGACAGGAAATGCTATGTTACCTGAGCTTCCAGAACCCTTTTCTCCTTCATATGATTATTCATTTAGTCAAGTAAAAGGACTACAAAACTCACTGAGCTTTCAAACTCCTTTTACCATTTAAAAGGAGCCATGTAGTGTATGCTGTGTGGGGTGGGGTGAGGAGGGGAGCGAGGGATCAGGCTGAAGCCAGTCTCCAGCTGAGACCACATCCGTGCTTAGCTCCTTTCCTTACTCTCTCCAGCTTCTGAGCTCCTGTTCTTCCGGGAACATTTCCCCAATAAATCATTCAAACAAGAATCCCCACCCCAGGCTTTTATTCTAACCAACCTGATTTAAGGCAAGTCCTAAGTAATAAATTTCTCAAAAAGAGCTATTACTATCTGGGTCATTTGTGTTAAATTTCAGAAACAAATGCTGTACCGCTCAGTACTTTTTTTTCCTGCATGTTCAATTTACAACTCTGTCAAATCATTTTTATTGAGATATAACTGGTATACAACATTATAATAGTTGCAGGTATACAACATAATGATTCAATATTCATAGTTACAGGAAATCATGACCACAGTAAGTCTAGTTAACATCCATCACTATAGTTAAAAGGTTTTTTTTTCCTTATGATGAGAATTTGTAGATCTCCTTTCTTAGCAGCTTTAAAATATGCAGTACTATATTATTAACTATAGTTACCATGTTGTATATGACATCCTCATTACTCGGTCAGTATTTTGTATAAAATATATGCATACTTATTTAATAGCTAAAATATTACTTAATACCTGTACTATTATTCAATATCTAAGACATCAAAGAATCTTAGGGCAACAATGACCTTCTCTAGAAACCTCTTACTCTTTTTTTTTTTAAGCAGCAAACACTTTCACTCATGCATTTAGGAGTGGGCAAGGTAGAAAGGATGCACCAAATAAAAATATTCTGCCTTGAGTGGCAGTTAGACTGCATACTAGAGCAAGAATTCAGTTGGTAACAGAGGATCAAAAATACATCTCCACAAAATGTTTAGACAATAGTACTTTCCAAGGCTGTCAGAGGCTTCTAGCTAAATGCTAGCTGTACAGAACATTTAAAAGTAGTTATGGTATCTGGCCAAGCCAGAGAAAACAGGATGATAATTAATCACCTCAAACCTGGACTGAATTCCCAATGCTGCTTAATGGCTCAACCCTCCTCTGAGCTATCAAAGTCCTTTTACAGAAGGAAAGAAATATGTGTAGCCAACTCTCAGTTTTCAGCCTTAATGGAAGGACTATTCATTCCACAAATATTTACTGAGCTCTTGCTATGTGCATAACACTTTGTCAGGTACTTTTTAGAACCAAGAGAAGTAAATAGGCTGGGAAGATGCCAGAGGTAAGCACAAAACCAAGAAACTGCGTTTGGCTTTGGAAAGTCATGCTATGGGTGACCCCAAACCATGTGTCTCTAAAAGCACATCTACCTTCTCTGTGTTCTCTACTGCTCCGTTCTTGGTTCAGTTTTCTATTACACATTATTTTGTATTCGTTTTACCTTCTCTCTGCCAAATTATAGAGAGATGCTGTTTGCTAGAAGTGTATGGCTGCCCAAACTCCTGCATCTCCTTCATTCTATGCTTCTCCATGACACATCCAGCTACCGTCCTAGGGACAAGAGAGTAAATGGGAAGTAAGTTATTGGGTCTAAGAACACAACATGGACTGTCTAGCCAGGGATGAAGAAGGTGTGACAGTTTTGATTCAGTGTAAGTCATCCATCTGCAAGAAAGCCAAATGCTTCTTTTAACATTCCTGAACTTGGCAACTGTCAAAGATGCCTCTAGTTCATTGGCAGAATGAATAAGCCTAACTAATGACCCCTTATAGTCGTCTAGTGTTATAGAGTTTATAAAATTTTTTCAGGTCCATTACTCCGTTTAATCTTCACAACAACCTTGTGAAGTTAGTCCGCTGTATCAGAGACGAGTGAAGTTCACAAAGGTTAAGTGGTTTTTCCTAAGTCACATTGTTGTAGGAGAAAAGCCAGGGCTCCAACTAAGCCTTTCAGCTCTAAGCCTTTCTGCTACTCCAGCATTACCTCCCTTAGCTTTGTTAGAGACCTAGATTCCTTAGGGTGTTTTTCCCAACTCTTTCCCCTCCCACTTCTCAATTCCAACCACTACAAAATCAGCAATATAATCGTCCTTCAGAGAAGCTAGGGTTGGGAATATTACAATACTCCACCTTCTGCACCACCCAATTCTTTAGAAGATTAGACAGATGGACCATCACTGTAGGGACAGTGATTGCATTAAATATCTTCTTTCTCTCTCCACTTGGCAGGTAATGATGCTGCAAGACACAGTATTTTACTGACCAATGCAGTCTGTAGGAACTATGAGAATTGAGATAGAGAAAACTGACGCAAAGCACATCTTGCTAGGATTCATTTACCATTTTGTTTTGTTTTAAACACCCTAGTACACTGTGAGAGGGCAGAAAGAACTCACATGATGAAACCTGTCTAGGTCTCTGAGTGGGTACCTTCTTTTGGTGTCTATTCCATGACTTAACTGTTTTCTCATGCAAATAATGAAGGGGAGGGAAGTTAATGTTCTCAACTTGGTCCAGTCATTGTACTCACCTAGGCATATTTTTTTTAGGACAGTAGCTTAAACCATTCATCATTCATAGGCTTGCCCATTATGTCATTATTCTTATTCTTATGTATTATTCTTTGATGACCAATGCTTAGATCTATTGCTATTGATACCCATTGCCTAAAACCATTGACTCATCAGGAGTTACAAAATGATGATATTCTAATTCTAATATTTCTTCTAACATTATTCAAAAAGGTGAAAAAAAATAGAAACACACACATGAGAAATTACGTGTATAATAACGACCAAGCAAAAAAATTAGTACTCAATTCTTTTTCCAGTTTACAACTTCTTCTAAGTTAGTAGGTGACAAACATTTTCTGTAAAGGGCCAGATGGCAAATATTTTAGGCTTTATGGGGCTACACAGTCTCTGTAGCAACAGCTCAGTTCCACCCTTGCAGCATGAAAACAGCTGTAGATAATAGACAAATAAATAGGTATAGTTTATTGTATTCTAATAAAATTTTATTAGGGGCGCCTGGGTGGCTCAGTGGGTTAAGCCTCTGCCTTCAGCTCAGGTCATGATCTCAGGGCCTTGGGATCAAACCCAGCATCGGGCTCTCTGCTCAGCGGGGAGCCTGCTTCCCCCTGTCTCTGCCTGCCTCTCTGCCTACTTGTGATCTCTCTCTCTCTCTGTCAAATAAATAAAATTTTTTAAAAAATTTTATTAACAAAAACAGGTGGCAGACTGTATTTAACCTGATAACTATAATTTGCTGACCCCTATGATAAGCCATAGTCTTTGCATTTTGGGACACAATTTTTATTTTCAAGTTTTTCTGATTGGTAATTTCTTTCTTTCTTTTTTAAAAATTTTTATTGTGTTATGTTAGTCACCATAAAAATACATCATTAGTTTTTGATGCAGTGTTCTAAGATTCATTGTTTATCATATTCAAAACTTACAATAGTATAATGAGTTCTCGGTGTCCATCACCTAGCTTCAACAGTTGTCAATTTAGGACTATTCTTGTTTCATAGAACTCTTGATCTACATCCCTTCTCTGAAATATTTTAAAATAATTTTTTATTTTATTTGTAAATATTCATTCCATCCATAAGTATTACAGTAACTCTAAAAATATATCTACAACATAACTATGACACCTAACAAAATTAACAATATGGATTTTTTTTTAATTTTTTAAGATTTTATTTATTTATTAGTTAGAGAGAGAGCGAGCACAGGCAGACAGAGAGGCAGGCAGAGGCAGAGGGAGAAGCAGGCTCACTGCCGAGCAAGGAGCCCGATGTGGGACTCAATCCCAGGACGTTGGGATCATGACCTGAGCTGAAGGCAGCCGCTTAACCAACTGAGCCACCCAGGCGTGGATTTTTAATGTGTGAGATCAAATCAAGAGCCTAACAAGATCTATTTTCAATTGATTGATTTCTCTCTCAAGTCTCTTCCACTCCAGGGATTTCCCTTCTTTTTTCCCCCTTTCAATATATTTGATGAAGAAGCTAGATTATTTGACTTATAGATGTTCCCACAGTCTGGATTTTTAAAAATTTTTGTTATTGTTGTTTTTAAAGATTTTCTTTATTTATTTGTCAGAGAGAGAGAGCTTGCACACACATGGGTATGAGTACAAGCAGAGGGAGTGGCAGACAGAGGGAGAAGCAGGCTCCCTGCTGAGCAAGGACCCCAATGTGGGACTCCATCCCAGAACCCTGCAGCAGTGACTTGAGCTGAAGGTAGAGGCTTAACAGACTAAGACATGCAGGTGTCCCTCACAATCCGAATTTTGATTATTGAGTCCTAGTAGTGTCATGTAGCATGCTCCTCTGTCCTCTATATCTCCTATAAATTGAAAGCAAGATGGGATGGCTGGGTGACTCAGTTGGTAAACATCTGCCTTCATCTCAGGTCATGATCCCAGGGTCCTGGGATCCAACCCTGCATCAAGCTCCCTGCTGGGTGGGAAGCCTGCTTCTCCCTCTCCCACTCCCCCTGCTTATGTTCCCTCTCTCACTGTGTCTCTCTCTGTCAAATAAATAAATAAAATCTTTTTTAAAAATTTTGAAAGCAAGATATAGAAACTTGATGAGATTCCAGTTTAAGTTTTTGGTGAGAACACTTTATACATGGTGTTGTGTACCTTCACCAGGAGGCCCATTTTGTGTTATTCACAGCAACTGATGATCATGGCCTTGATCCACTGATTCATTAGAATTTATAGAATGATGATATTTTAATTATTCTTTCTTTACCTACTAGCTGCAATCTTCTTAAAGAAAAATTTTTCCCAAATAGCTATTCAATTTTCCTATTAGCATTGGTAAATGAAAAGCAAGATGAGTGCATGATTTTCCCCTAAATTTGGCAGATTTTTTTAAAAGGTTTTATTTATTTATTTGAGAGAGAGAGAGATCACAAGTAGGCAGAGAGGCAGGCAGAGAGAAAGAGGAAAGCAGGCTCCCCGCTGAGCAGAGAGCCCAATGCAGGCCTCAATCCCAGGACCCTGAGACCATGACCTGAGCCAGAGGCAGAGGTTTAACCCAGGCGCCCCATTCTGGCAGATTTTAAAATAATGAATTATTTCTCTAACATCCTCCAAATATGACCAATGAATTTTTTTTATTTTTTTTTAAGATTTTATTTATGTATTTGACAGACAGAGATCACAAGTAGGCAGAGAGACAGGCAGAGAGAGGAGGAAGCAGGCTCCCTGCTGAGCAGAGAGCCTTATTTGGGGCTGAATCCCAGGACCCTGGGATCATGACCTGAGCCGAAGGCAGAGGCTTAACCCTCTGAGCCACCCAGGCGCCCCTGAATTTTTTTTTTAATGTGCAGCCCCTTAAAGTATGGATGTCCAGATCCTACCACAAATCTGTGGAACCAGAGTCTCCAGGGGTAAGACCTGGCTTCTGCATACTTAAGTCTTCCTGAATGATTCTGAAACATTGTCTACAGCCCATCCATTGAGAATGTCTGGACCAGATGACCCCTATGACCCCTAAAGTCCATCCCAGCACTACCATGCTACAGGATTATAATATGCATTAATTATAGATTGCTTACATCTCTACTCCTTGTTCTCCTGTAACGTGGTTGGCGAAATTATGCCCACCAGATATTCAGTGAACATCCAGACATTCTTGATAGCTTGGCAGCTAGTTCCTTCATACAGATGCACAGTTGGTCAGTGATACTTTAATTTTCCACCCAAAGGGTAGAGATTGGCACCTTCAGAGCTACAGAGTGTTCAGGATGTCCCTGATGTTCTTTGGTATTCCAATTCCACACTCCCAGAGATGACAGGCACATAAATTAATGTCGTCAATTCACTCACAGTGCTAACTCTTCATGAGGTATCCATGAAGGCAACACGCAGGGGCCAGATTCAGGAGCCAAGACAATAAACCATAAGACTCTCTAGTTATTTGCTTATCAAAACATGAGAAAGACATTGTGTTGGCCTCTGGGCAAAAATTCATTCAAATCTTGCCTCTCTCCCTATGGGACTCATGGCAAGTTACCTAGTCTCTTGTGCCTTGGACTCATTGCCTTTAGAATGGGGAGAACACTAACTATCTCACTGAGTCACTCTAAGGACTAAGTGAGTTTAATACACATAAAATGCTTAAAATGCACTTAGATTGCTAACCACTATTATTAATTATAGCCAAGAATATCCCCTGTGTGGTGACTCAAAATCAATAACTGGATGGATAAATACAAACTTACCACAAATTGCAGCTTTCAAGAAAACTTGACAAATGTTTTAAAGACTATGAGATCAAGAATAGAGTAGAACATAATTCCCTTTTTCACATTATAAGAATGGTCATTCCGCTGGAAGGAAGAGGGTCACAGGATCCACAAATCTTAGTGAAAATTGGTTTGAACCACCATTGTTCCCCTAATTCCACAGTTTATGGGAGTTCCAGCCCCCATCCTACCCCAAGAATACATTTCTCAATTTTATGTGACCACCTTAGGTTCCAGCCTCTTGTCATTGAAGCATATTCCATATACCATGTCATATTGAGCTAGGCAAGAAATATAGCCCTTTCTTCCATTTTTATTTATTCCTACAGAGCATTCATGAAATTAATGAGCTTTGCTGGTAATTCAGGGGGAAGATGAAAGAGAGGTTTGCTTTACATCAGTGAAAACCACCTCCCTGACCAATAGATATAGTCATCCTCAACTATCCCGTGACTCAGTCCTGTCCAATAGAACTTTCTATGATGATGGAAATGCCCTACTTCTGCACTATCTTGACAGTCATTACCAGCCACATGTGGCTTTTGAACACTTGAAATGTGGCCAGTATGACTGAGAAATTGAATTTTGGATTTATTTAATTTTACTCTCTTTAAATTTAAATAGATCTATGTGGCTAGTGGCTACCATATTTATAACACAGCTCTAGTTCCTTCCTTGCAGCCTCATGAGCTTTTCACCCCACAGAGTTCCAGACTCTCTCCATCTTTCTCACTCTTCTCACCATCTTCTCAGAATTTCCCTTAATTCATGCCAAGCAATTGGTCCTTCAGCCACGATGCTGCAGCATCTGCTGTACCCACTGACAGTCATGTCTTTGGATCTCTACTTATTATGTAACCCTTGGCAAGCAAGTTAATCTCTTTGAACCTGAGATTCGTGGCCTCTAAAATGGGGATAATAATAGTTACCATCTCATTGAGTTAAACTGGGAATTGAATAAGCCAATACATATAAAGTGGAATATATATCCCAAATGGGCTTAGTTAGCAAAGGTCATCCCAAAGGAAGCTGTTTTTAGGGGCACCTGGGTGGCTTACTTAAGCATCTGCCTTTCACTTGGATCATGATCTCAGGGTCCTAGGATGGAGCCCTGCATCTGGATCCCAGCTCAATGGGGAGTCTGCTTCTCCCTTTACCCTCCCCCTGCTCATGCGCTTTCTCTCTCTCTCTCTCTCATTCATTCTCTTTCTCAAATAGAGAAATAAAATATTTTTTAAAAATTGGGATTCCTAAAAGGAATCCTGATGATGAGTGTAAGAGCTAAAATTTTGGGGGCAAATGAGTAGCTCAGTTGTTAAGTGTCTGCCTTACAGGTCATTATTCCAGGGTTGTGGGGTTGAACCCCGCATAGGGCTGCCTGCTCAGCAGGAAGTCTGCTTCTCCCTCTCCCACTCCCACTGTTTGTGTTCCCTCTCTCACTGTGCCTCTCTCTGTCAAATAAATAAATAGAATCCTTAAAAAAAAAAAAGAGAGAGAAAACTAATATTCAGTTCCTCAGTTGCCCTTCGTCACATTTCAAGTACTCAATAGCCCCAGGTGGCCAGTGACTATCATATTGAACATGGAAGATATAGGAAAATTCTACTGGACAGCAGCAGAACATCATTACTATCTCCTAGTACCTAAACTCAAGAGAGAGAAATATCCATGATAGGTTAGAAAACCTGTTACCCTGGGAATACTGATCAATAGCAGATATGTCCTATTCATCAGTTTCACTCCCTCATTCTTGTCAGCCAATCTGTATTCCCACATTTCATTTTTCCCTTTTATTCCTTGCTCTCCCATCTCGACAGTGCTAATGAAATGTATTTAATAAATATCAATAAAATATTGTAGACTTAATTTCCAATGTTATCAAGAATATTTTCTTTAGAATTTATTTTCTTCCAAAGCTTCACAGCAGATGAGATTATGTCTTTCTTTTTATTAATACTAGGTCATATCTGGCAAAACACAAGGCATAATTCTATTCATTTTCTGCAGCCATAGCATAGCTAGGCACAATAGATAATTTAATGACATTTTTTATTTAGTCCTGTTTGCCCACAGGTTGACAGAGCCCGGCATAAGATGGTGAAGGAAAGAGAGGATTCAGTATGTGTGAGTGTTATATGCGTGTGTGTCCACAGTGTTCAGATCCATATACATCCTTTGGTATTAATTGTAGATGACAGAAGCTTGTCTGGGCAGTTAATGAATGTTCGCCCTTTAAGCTGCTATTCTTTTGATCATCTGCTCCAAAGGGAAATGTTATCATTAGTACATGATGGAAACTTTCTTCCAATGTACAGAAACTTATCCTTAGAGCACACAGTATTGTTCTGGATGTTTTTCTGAGTA
>RCUC01107988.1:0-10637 GCA_003697995.1 Taxidea taxus jeffersonii
GTAGGAACGCACCCCCCACCTCCAGCCCCGCCGCAGACAGCTGGGAGCTTGGTGCGCAGAGGAGCCGAGGATGCTGTTCGCACACGCCTGAGCTCGGTCCCTGCCTAAATGGGCCATGCTGAGCCACAGGCGTGGCAGGGATTGAGTCACCGTGGCTCTGCCACTGAAAGCCACCTCCAAGCACCTTCATTTGTGACTCTGTTTCGAAGGTGTCTATGAAGCACCTACCTTGTGGCCAGCTGGTCCTGTGCTGGGAGCTGAGGGCCCCACAGTGAGTGGGAACAGGATTGCCCCAACCTTAGGAGGCTATCCTGGAAATGTATACACTGACCATGTGATGACAAGATCTAAGGGAGTTACAAGCAAAGGGGGTTCAGGGTTCTGTGTGCCTCCGTTCCCTCCCCTGGAAGATGAGAGGAGGGAGCTGGGTTGTTGATGGGTTTCAGACTTGGTTTAGAATGCAGCCTTTTTGGGAACCTCAATATATGAAACAGAAAAAGCAGAGTTGTTTTGGTTCGATCAATCTCCCTTCTGCAAATAGTGGCCCCTACTGCCGTATGGAACCCAGTTTGAAAACTGGTGGGTGAGATGATCCGAAGAGCCCATGCTGTTCTAGAGTTCTGTGGCTTCTTGATGACAGGTAAGGTCCCTTCCATTCTGAGTTGTCATGATCCTGTGTCTGGAATCCTGAACCATCAGTTGGATCGAAGCTGTCATCCTTCTCTGCCTCTGGATGCCAGATCTGTGTCCTGCTTCTCTTTGGGGGATAGGAGGAGCATAAATGCTGAGGCTTCCACCCAAGAAGCCTGCCCGCAGGGGAGGAGGGGAAGGGATGATGTGTGGTTGGCTCGCTCTGTTCTTCTAGTTCTTCAGTGTCTCTCAGCCAGGAGGATTGGCTTGTGCCATTGCCACTGTCATTTTCTCTCCACCTGGGCCAGAGCCACTGAACGCCATCCCCACCCAGAACATCTCAGGGCCCCCTACAGACCACAGTCAGCCTCCTTCCTGGAGCCTCACCCTAGGCTCCTTGCCCAGTCCATTCCTCCTGGCACCCCCGCCCCCACCAACTCCTGCCTCAGTGGAACCTCGGTGGCTTCCCAGGCTCCTCCCACCCCCGCCCAAACACTTCCGTTCCTAATTCCAAGCCTCTGCTCAAGCACCTTGTCCACCTGGAATGGCTCCTTTCTCCCCCTTCTCTCAGCTGCAGGCTCCAAATTAAGCCCAACATCCTTCCTGGGGCTGCCCCAGAATAAGCAGATTTTTCTCTTCTTTGAAATCCCACAGCATTTGGTTGCTGTCTGAAATGCTTCAGCTGTGGGTCACATGGGTCCTTTTGTTGGAAACCTTTTGTGTGGCTGTGACCTGCTTCTCCCATTACCCATAAGCTCTTTGAGGGCAGAGTTTGGATCTTTTAGTTCTTCTGCCCCTTTTTCTGCCCTGTGTTCAGTGAAGATATGACTTGATCAGCCCTTCCAGAATTAGAGCACCAACTGTATTATCCAATTAGAGCATTCTGATTGTTTTTTTTAAATTTTTATTTATTTATTTGACAGACAGAGATCACAAGTAGGCAGAGAGGCAGGCAGAGAGAGAGGAGGAAGCAGGCTTCCCACTGAGCAGAGAGCCCAATGTGGGGCTCGATCCCAGGAACCTGAGATCACGACCTGAGCCGAAGGCAGAGGCTTTAACCCACTGAGCCACCCAGGTGCCCCGAGCATTCTGATTGTTAAAGGTGTCCCAGGGTGAACTGCAGATATCATTCTTGACCAGTGAGAACCCTTGATTTTAATTGACCCATCTGATGTCAAATTGTGTTTGGCCGCTAGTGGCAGAGACCAAACTAACTGGCTTCAGTAAGACAAGGAGTTGGTTTTCTCTCTTACAACAACCCAAGGCAGATAGGAAGTCCAAGGTCAGGTAGGTGGTTCTGCAACATCTCAGGCTCCTTTGTCTTTCTGACCTGTCATCTTTAGCACATGGTTTGCATTCTCAAGGTACCTCATGGTCCCAAGATGGCTGCTACAGCTCTAGTCATTGCTTCCACATTTTAAGCACGATGAAGAATGAGGAAGGATGGAATAAAGGGTGCCTGCCAGTGGACTCAGTTCTTCTTTTAAGAAGCCTCATTGATACCTCCACCCAGTAATTCTGCTTATATCTCTTTGACCAACACTTAGTCCCTCTTGAGCCACCACTTCTCCAAGGGAGGCTAAGACATTCAGTTCTTTAGCTGGACATATTTTTCCCACCACCACTACCCAATCTGAGTGCTTTTACCAAGGAAGAGCACAGGAAGGAATATTGATTGGATTGGCAGCCAGCAATGCCTGTTGTGGTGGTTAAGGGCACCTATTGTTTTTTAGGCTCAGTAGGTACCTGTCAAAGAAGGCAGCGGATATTTCTAGTTCATGCTTTGCAGTTTTCTGCCAGCGAATCCCAAGATTTCAGCGGTCAGGTTTCTCCAAGATCTCATCCTCAGACAAGTATTTCTTGAATGATTCACCGTGAGCCCCCACGGTCACTGAATGTAATTGGCCTCGTAAAGGGGGTGATGGCTGACACCCTTGTCATGGCCGGCTCATCCTTTAGTACTGAGGAATGGTCCTGGTGTTCTGGATTACTTGAAAGATGTGCTAAAGCAAACTTGGAGCCAGGCCATGCCCTCTGTGTTAAAGTCATCGTCCCCAGACTTGATAATGGTCATGATATTGATTCCACACAACTTTGAGCTTCAATTTGTCTGTAGGGTTTAATGGAACAGCCTGATTATATAAATAAGAATAAATTCTGATTTTCAAAAATAACTCATTTGCTTTTAAAATCACTCTGGTACATAAAGGGACTCTAAAGGACATTGTAGTTGGACCAAAAAGCACTCATGACTTTATGGTCAGACCTTGTTTATTTCCAATGGAAGACAATGGTCTTCCAGCCTGGTCTGGTCCTTCATCCCAGCTCACCAGATAAGGCTTTAGCTGGATACCTCTTTTGCTTTTAGTGGTGCTCAGGAGGTTCCCTCTATCTGGAAGGGAGTCCTGTTTTACCTGCCTGCTTTCTGTTCGCAAGATAGGTTTTGGGAGGTGAAGTATCTTATTTGTGAATCACCATGGACTGTCTCTGGGTTGAAAAGATGGGCAGAATCAAGCATGATAGAGACGAGGGACCCTTTATAAATAAGCAGACACTTGGGTGGGCCTGAAACATCTATCTCTGAGGCCACATGTAAGACCAGGAAGAAGCTCCATTCTTTGATTTTAGAACTCTCTGTGAAGGTAGAGTTTTGTGGGATTTGCCCCACAAAGAGAATTGGAGGGAGCTTTGATTTTGTCCATAGATAGAAAGAGCAAGTTGTCCATTTCAGGTGATAAAACATCCAAACCAACATGAACATGAAGAGGAGGGAAACACTGGCTCATGAAAATGAGAAGTCTAGAACAGGGCTGGCTTCGGGAGCCGTGCTTAAGGACACCATCAGGAGCTCTGGCCTCAGCTGCCCTCTGCCCTTGCCAGCTGTACCTTCCTCCCTGGGTGGGTTTATCTTCAGCTCAGCTTCTCGTGGGCCAGTCATATGACCATCACTATTCCAGATCTGACTTTCTCAGATTAAATTAGGAGGAGAGAAACATTATCCTTTCCCAGACATCCTCATCCCCATGTCCTGTGTGCATTGGTTCTGACCAAACGGGGGTGGGGCCCACCTCTGACCTAGTCACTATGCTGGGGGGGCGGGTTGCCCATGTCAAAATGAGGCTCCTTCCCAATGCAGGGTGGTCCCAGAGAGCTGGACACCATGCAGTTCCAACATCCAGAAACTCCAGGGAGTGAAGTCGGGATCTAAGGGCCCTTAGAATGGCCAAGAGGTTTTATGGGGCTGTTGGGGCTGCAGCACGAAAGCCATTATTTCAGGCTAAAGTTGACGGATTGTTAGAGTGTGCTCAGTCCTCATTAGCGATGCTCACTCATTACCCCACACACTCATCTCATGCAGTCTTCCTGGGAATCATTCCTATGAGCATCCTTGGCCTGGGTAGACCCAGTGAGGTCATGGGACTTGTCTAAGGCCCCATTGGCTATAAAGAGTGGAATCACGACTCCCACCTGGGGGGCTGGTGAGGTACGATTTGTCCCTGGTCCCCCCGAGCTGCACTGCACACTGGAAGAAGAAGGCCTGTCTGTGTTCGGGAGCGGGGGCTTGACCGGGGCGTGACCTAGGTGACTCCAAGGTCCCTTTGGGTTCTGAGTTTGTGATTTCAGGAAAGATGGAAGGTCTAGACTTAGGTGGGGGCTCGCCTGAGAGGATCTTGCGGAAGCACTCCCCCCCGAGGGAAATTAGAGGATAGGCTACATGAAGGGACATCTCAGACCAGAGAATGTCCTTTGTGATGGGCCAGGGAAGGTGTCCTGAAGCTGGATCTCAGCTACAGGACAGATCCCCTTCCTCTTTAGAACAGGAAGCCCTTCACGTCGAGGCTGCTCCCATATTTTAGCCAATAAAAAATAAATGTGATTTTCACTGGCGACAGGGACCCTGACTTGCCAGACCCTATCTCTGAGTACCTGGGAGTAAACCGGCAAGGCCATAGGATCACATCTCCATTCTGGTCCTTCAGGGAATAGGGAAATACATCAGAGCTTCCTGGGAGTATTTTTATGCGATGTTTTTACAGTGACAGTCATAACCGGCAATATTCCTAGAACTTACTAGGGATAATCGTAGTTTTATTTAACCCTATAAAAGTCTGTTGTTTAGAGTAGCATGTAATATTCTATAAATTTCCATATAAGCGTTACCCTTCCATTCTGCACATGGGCCAGCTTATAGCTTCAGCTGATGACTAAGGACACTTTGGCTTTATTTACTAAAGTAGTCCTTCTAAATTGGGGAAAATTAAATTCAATCTGAGCCAGTTCAACTCAGCTGAATTTTATTGAGCTACGAGCCTTGCACTGTTTTAGATTAGGGGATGTAGAGTTAAATAAAATAGAGTTCCTGTCTTCAAGGATGTTCCAATTAACTGTTGCTCAAAACAAACTACCCCGACACTTAGTGGTTCAAAGCAACCCATTTATTTTGCTCTCAGTTTTGTGCATTAGGAATCTAGAAAGGGCTCAGTTGGGCCGATCATCTCTGATGAGTGTGTAATGGGGTTGCTGAGGCTCAAGAATTCCCTCCTGAGAGGGCCTCCTTACTCACACGTTCGGTGTCATGATGCTTTTCCACCCATCTCTTGCTACATAGCATCTTGTTTCTGGAGCCTCTCCCCATGGCTTGGACTTTGTGCAGCATGGAGGTCTTAGGGTAATTGCCCTTCTGATGTGGTGGCCAGCTTCTAAGACATAGGAAGTAGAAGCTTCGAGGTCTGCTAACGGTCATATCCCAAACCGACAGGGCTTCACTTCCGCCATTGAGCCGAGGCGGTTGGAAGGCATAAAGCCCAGCCCCGTAGCCCACTTCCAAGGGAGCAGGAGGAATTCCACGTCCCAGCGGGGGAGGGGTAAGGTCACCGTGCAGCCAAGCATGTGCAGTGGACAGATTGCTGCAGCTGTCTGGTAAAATGCAGTCCCGCCACAAGGGCGTCAAAATGTGCAGTTGAGTAAATTATAAGGCAGAGTAATAACCACAACAGTGAATGCACCAGCAAGTCAAAAGAGGGGACAGGGTAATGGGCTCTCCAACAGGGTGGGGAGGGGGTCAGGGTCAGAGAAGGAGGCAACCCAGCTGGGTGTTGAAAGTTGAATAGTTGGTGCATTTCAGGGAGAGGGAATAGTATGCCTGAAGGCATGTGATAGGGTCCTCTGAAGGGTTTACCCAGGAACACCTCCACACTTGTATTTAATTTTAGTTGGGTTTATGTTTTGTCGCTGTGTGTGTATGGATATGGGTATATATGTGTGTGCATATGCGTTTATCTCTCTATATAAATATATGTATATATATATATATATATATATATATATATATACCCATATCCATATATATATTTATTTTTTGAAGATTCTGTTTATTTATTTATCAGGGAGAGAGAGTACAAGCAGCCAGAGCGGCAGACAGAGGCAGAGAGAGGAGCAGGCTCCCTGCTGAGCGGGGAGCCTGATGTGGGACTCGATCCCAGGACCCTGGGGTCACAACCCAAGCACCCAGCCGAAGACAGCTGCCTAACCCACCGAGCCACTCAGTCGTTCCTATTATTTTTCTTTTAAACAGAGACCTCTGTTTAGGCTTTCTCTCAGCAGCTGCATCCTGAGCACCTCACGTATGCCGGAGTGTTCTAGGTGCTACGGTTATGATGGCGAAGAAAGTAAAAGTGCTGAACAAGAGAGACTGTTGGTGAACTTCAGGTCTGTAACGAAGACCAGCAGTAAACTAGTGAACTTTGCAGTCCTCCGTGTGATTTCGGGTAGAGACCGCAGGGGGTGCTGTTTTAACCAGGGCAGCTGGAAGACCTCTGGGGAGGGGACCCTTGAGCAGAGGTGAGGGGTTTGGGCAGAGAGTTCCAAGCAGAGGGAGCAGCCGGGATGTGAACTGCTTTGGTGTTCAGTCTTTCGCTTCACACTGAGGTTCTCTCTGCGAGCCCGCCTTCCTGCACCCTAAGCTCCGGGAGGTCACACGGCTGCAGGGGGCATGGGACCCCTGTCCTGTGCTCTTCGGCCTGCTCTGAGCTCAGAGGAGGGTGGCTGCAGGTGGGGGATGGTCAGCGTCCAGGCCTTGAGCCCCAACGCCCTGAGGTTTCTCAGGGTGCTGTGCTGCCAGCCCTATCCAGCCACCTTCCCCCTGCTGTTCCTGGCATTGGGAGATTTGTTTTCACTTAGGGAGAACCTGGCCTCAGACGCGGCATCAGTGTCATTCCCAGGAAGCTGGCCCTTTCCCAAGTAGAGGAATGTGGGGCAGCACTCTGGCTCATAAGGAAGTGTGGCTGGGATTCCAGAGCGGGAAGGATGACTCAGAGTGAGGTGCATAGCGGGTTCCCTCGCTGCTCATCCGGAGTGAATGTGCGCGCTCATTCATTCCCCAACAGGTCCCAAGCCCGTGGGGGACGGGTAGAGAGGTCAGCTCACCCACCTGCTAGCCGTGTGCGCTCAGCAGGGTGTTTAGCCCTTCTGAGCCTTAGTCTCTTCAACCATAAAACGGGAAAATGGGTATGACTTCTTCTCTGAGTCACATAGATGAGAGGAGAAGGAACCTTGGGGTCAGGATTGCCGGGTTTAGCAAATAAAAAGGGTGCCAAGGAAATCTTGAACATCAGATAAACAAGGAGTGTTTTTTACCCTACGTTAGGTCCTGAGTATTGCATGCTTCCCTGATGTTAAGTCTTAGTCTTAACTGTGTGTTTGGTATTTTAATTGGCAACTCTGCCTGGGGATAAAGATACAAGGCTGGGCAGGGGAGGGATGCCTGAGTTTGAGGAGCACCTGCTAGCGGGGAGACAGGCATGAAGAACAAAATTGCAGTGCAAGGCAATGTGACTCCCGTCAGAGGTACAGACTGTGTGCTATGGAAACACAGACAGCCCCCTTTGGGCTCTTAAAAAAAAATCCAGACCTCCCCCCTTGCCGAATGCTGGCATGCTTATTGAACATACCCAGTGATTGTGGAATTAAAGCCACGAGAGCACAAAATCCAGGCCCATTAGATGAGGTGGAGAGTTCACGTTTGCTTTCCCTCTACTAATCTGGGAAAATTAATTCTTTATCTTCCCTCTCAAAGCACAAGGTGATCTTTGTTGATCACGAAACAGGCAGTCTATTTCTCCCCCTCATTTTCTATAGGCCATTTTAAAATAAAATGAAATTAATTTGGGGGAAAATCCCATTGTTCCCTGATTTTGTGGAATGTGCATCTTGCAGATAAAATGCTAATAATTCATTATTCTGCTTCCCTGGAGATCTAGAGGTACATTTGCCACATGCCACTGAGGGATCTCACAGGAGACACGCAATTGGAGTCTTTGCTTCCAAACTAAAATTTACCCGAAGCTGCAAGCATCGAGATACTGGGGGGTTGGGCGGGGGGGGCGGGAGGACAGGTTGCAAACATTTTTAAAAAGGTGCTACCTGCCAGACACATTCTTGTCTTCCCTTGCAAATGAATGGCCTCATATTGAACATGGTCTGATCTGCATTCCTGAAGCCTCACTCTTCTCTCCCAGACATAGAAGGGGATATTTTGGAATGAGGGGCTGGTTTGAAAGGCCTGCAAACCTAAAGACTGTTTTTGGAGTCCTCTGTTTGCTTTCAGTGAGGTTTGAGTCATCCCATGGTCCACAGTGAGAAGTGGAGGGGAGGTGGAGGTAAGGGTTTATGCTGATGGGATTGGCATGGGGAAAACCTGGACCTGGGGCCCAGCGGGGCAGGAGGGAGGATGCAGCACGGAGATAGGAAGCATTACTCAGTTACCAGATTCACAGCTCATTTTAACCGATGAGCTGGTGACCAGGCCCTGTGCTAAGTGCTTTTCACACTGAATCTCTTCCATCTCTACCCACACCTCATGCAGTATGGGCCCCGGGTTCCCATTTTACAGACTGGAGACCCAAAGTGTAGGGCTAGTGAGCAGCCTTGGGCCTTCTGATCGCCGATGCAAAGGCCTGGAGCTTAAGCACCGTGTTCTACCGCATTTTGCCATCAGACTTTCTCCTGTAGGAGTGTCCCCTTTGCAGCAGGGACTTCTGTTTTCTCTGCCTGCTGTAGTGGGTGGAGGGTTGGCCTTGCCTCTAATGACTGATGCATGTGAGCTGAGCAAAGTCATGGGACCTCCTTAACGTAACTCATTGGCCTCCTTTCTCCTCAGTAAGATGACGGGTCCAGCCCAGTTAGTAGGAACCCTTTCTCGAATTGAACTTCTGCGTCCTACTGCAAACCATTTTGTCTCACTGACCTCTGTTAGTTGATTGGTTAATTCTTTCAATAAATATCTACCTCGTGCCAAGGATATGCCCCAGATTCACTGGTGAATAAGCAGCAGGTTCCCTCCCTTGCAAAGCTTGGGGTCCAGGGGACAGACAGCCGAGTAAGCAGGCTCTTACGGTGGTACGGGGGAAGAAGGCTATTAGGAGGGAGGCACATGTTTGGGATGGTGGGGTCAGGCGAGGCTCTGGTGAAGGGAGGGACGTTTAAGGTAATAGCTGAAAGATGTGCGGGAGTTGGCTAGGCTTAGAGGGAACAGTTTGTGCAAAGGGAGGGCACACATGGAACGCTTGGGGAATCCAGAGCTGTACTGACTGCCTGGACAGAGGGTAGAGTGCAGTGGCAGGCAGGGGGGTGGTGCCTAGTCTGGAGCGGGGAGAACCGGCAGAAATAGAGCAGAGCCACATTGTGCAGGACCTTAGAGGGCCCTGGCAAGAATTTGGTGTTTGTTCTCAGAGCAGTGGACAGACAGTGAAGCTCAAGGTTGCCCTGGTCGGTTACCCAGGTTGTGTCCTGCACAAGGATGCCAACTAAGGGGGTGACTCTCAACTCACCAAAGTATGGGCTCCAGTACAGCACCTGTGGCTGCCTGGAGGAGGGCACTTCTTGCTCATTTTTCTCAAGAAGCCTTAAGAGCTGATGCCATCCTCAATATCAGGAGAGTGATGTGATCAGATTCATGTTTTCAAGCCTTTTCTCTGGTTGTGGGGTCGGGTGAAGGATCAGGCCTGGGGAGGAGACTGGCCCAGGGTGGTGGGAGAGATTGTAGGCAGAAGTGGGGTGATGGCAGGCTGGGGAAACAGCTGGAATGGAGAGGAGGGAATAACAGAGGAAGCATGTAGTCTGTAGAAAAGACCTGGTTCTCTTCTGTGAGTGAGTGAAGTGAGGACATTCTTTCAGAAGCAGAAATACTGAATCTTTGAGGAACGCAGCCAGGAGGCTAAGGGTTTTGCCCCCAGGCTACTGAGATTGCCAGAGTTTAGGTGTGGTCTCTGGCTCTCCAGCTCAGGCTCAGATGTTTGATCCAACTGCGGGAGGCCCTGTAGAGTGAGGGCATGTGGCCACCTGGCCAGACTGGAGGCCAAGAGTCAGGAGACCCAGGAATTCAGCTCTCAGGCTGCTCATCTGCATTTCCAAAGGGCATTCACACTGCCTCTCTTTCATTATACCCCAGTCCTATGGGCCGTTAAAGTGCCTGGATCTGTGCCCAGCACCCAGCTCTCAGGCACAATCTCAGCCCTCAAGGAACGCACCCATGGGGCCGTAATGGGCAGACAGGCCACCATTGAAGACGACCTGAGAGGTGCTCAGAGAATATTCCAGATGATCAGTGTGTAGGGGGGCAGATCACAGTGGATATTGATGTGGGATCTGGAGTCAGACAGAACTGGGTTCAAGTTCTAAAAACATTTCCCAACTGTGGCAAGTCACAGAACCTCTCTGAGCCTCAGTTTGCCCACCTATAAAATGGGGAGAGTAATACTTAAATGGTTTGCTTTAATGATTAAATAATTCAAGGCCTGTAGCATAGGGTCTACTAGAGGGTGACCATTTTTTTTTTAAAGATTTATTTGTTTAGGCTAGAGAGAGAGAGAGAGAGCAGGAGCAGGGGGCATGGGCAGAGGGAGGAATTCTCAAGCAGACCCTTGCTGAGTGTGGAGCCTGATGTAGGGACTCGATCCCACAATCCTGAGATGATGACCTGAGCTGAAATCAAGAGTTGGTTGCTTAAC
>ML097617.1:0-10112 GCA_003697995.1 Taxidea taxus jeffersonii
TTCCACAAAACTTCTCTTTGATATTGGCTCCCCTTGTGCTGAGAGTTCAAAGCGGTATATTAGACTATTGCCAGCCAGTGTTCTAGATAAGACACCTAATAACACCAGTGGCACCTATTTGTAGATCCTCCAGGTTATCTGAGAATTTCACCTCCAGGACCCTTCCTCATTCTAGAGCTAGTGATGGTGGATGAGTAAGTACAACATTCAAACTACTGCTCCATCTTTGTTGCTCTCTTCCAGTTACGTGTTGTTAGTATGTCCTTTGGGAAAGAACAAATACAGTCTCAGAAACTTGTTTTTAAATATATTTCTTAGTATAAGACCACTACTACGGAGTCCATCCTTGGTTTCACTCTGGCAACTCCTCAAATCAATGAACAACTGCAATCTATCTGGCTAAATGGCAGTAATTTTAAATGTTTAGAGAAAAGCTTGATGGCTGATATGTCAGAATATTATCTCATTAGCATCTAACTTGGGCCTTGAAAATTGGACTTTTTTCCTAGGGTAAATAAGAGAAAGTTCAATTTCAGCAGAAGTGGCACCATGCATAAAATATGAAGATGTGAAAATACATGGCATATGTGGGTAATAGTCTGTACATTTTGCCTGGGCTCATGTTAATCATCTCCTACATAAGTATTTCTTCTCAAATACTTGAAAATATGGCCAAAATTCATGTCATGAAGGAAGTAGGTTTCAACCCTTTTATTAAGTCTATTAATCAATCCCAGTAGTCTCACCTCTATCAGTGACAAATAAGCATTAAAAAGGAATGATATATACTCTCCTTTTATTCCTCCTTCAGAACATGGCTTACTTTTAGCACAAGGGGAACAGAGTAAATCTGGACTGGCTTCTTCAGATTTAAGCATTATGAAAATAGTTTTTTAAAATGAATGTGGTGGAATTTGATTGCCAGTCTTGGGTTATTTACAATGTCTTCTTTGATGTAGTTGCTGGTTTCTTTTGTTAGTTAACACAGGCAGAAAGAAAAAGAAAGGAACTATTTGTCCTTGGCAATCTATGAAAGAAAATGTAGGCCTGTACACTGATTTGTATCTGTGTCAGGTGAGAATGTGGGGCAGGTGATTTGTCATATTGTTGTTGTTGTTGTTGTTGCTAAATTTTCATTAGAAATATTCAATGATTTACTTATTTGTTTTATATTCTATTCAGTTAGATTGCTCCATTATTTTTTTTTTTTGGTGCATGTTATTTTAAACAACTTGCCAGTTCTTCATAGTAGAACCCTACTCATTTTAAGTGTGATTGCCCGATATCAAATGAATGATATGCTTCTTGAAATAATACCCTTTGGAAGTCAAATGGTTGTCAAATGAATTATTTTATCATCAAAATAGTGTATTCCTATAATTTAAATATTTATTTCAATCATTAAGCATCAAATCACATGTTAAGTAATGATATCAATATTTACAATGATGGAGAACAATTGCTCTGCAGAAGGTCAGGAAAACACCAACTCATTTCCTTTGGAAAAAGTCTCATAAGACAAGAGCAGCTGTCCATATAATCTCTTTTCTCCGCGATTCTACTTATTATTTATTTATAAATTAATTTTAATGTAAAATAGCTCTGTAGGAAATAGTATTCCATTTTTACAAAGATGAATAAAAAATTACATACTAAAATATATGTATATTAAATATATTTCAACATGAAACTAATTTAAGTAGTTATATCATGTAACTTAAATAAATTAAATTAATTTATAGCGTAAATTCATAAATAATTCATAATTATAATTTATATAGGTATAATTTATATTACTATATAAATTACAATTTATAAATTAAATTATGTAAGTAAAGACTTACATTGAGAGATTTTGCCTTTTATTTTAGTTGTCAGTGTTCTATTTTAGAACTATTAAATGCAGTTTAGAACTAACCACTGATAGTAATAATAAAATAGTGCCATTTTCTTAAGTATGAACAATAATTCAATATCATAAATAAAACCTATAATACTTAGATTTTTATAGTGAAAGGTGATATATTTTTGTGAGAACTTAAAGGTTCCTCTATGTCAAAGGAAACTAGAAATAAGCAGAGTTTTTTCTCTTTGCTGTCAAAATGGTGGGGGAGGGGGAGCGGTGTGTGGAATAAATTTGCTCCACAGAGAGGGAATGCCTGAACTGATAACTAGGTAATTCCCTGACAATAAATAAAATGAGTAAGAACGTAGAAATTAAATTAATAAAAGTATGCATCTAAAATATAAGTGGGTAGGGGCACCTGGGTGGCTTAGTTGGTTAAGTGATGACTCTTAGTTTCCCTTCAGATCATGATCTCATGACATGACATGGAGTCATAACATGGAGTCCCCTGTAAGGCTCTGCACTCGGTGAGTTTGCTTGTCTCTCTCCTTCTACTCCTACCCCTGCTCACACTCTGTCTCTCAAATAAATAAATAATTTAAAAAATAATAAAATAAAATATGAGTGGGTAAGTAAAAAGTAAATTTTTTTCCTTGCTCTCCTTTACCCTGCTTCCCACCCCTAATCTAGACACTAGTCAGCACTTTCTAGTATTATTCTTAGAAATGAGAATGAACTCCAGTGAGATACAGGATGCTAATCAATTGACAGATCATATTCAAAATGAAATCCAGGAAAAAAATTGTCAGCTATATGAGTCATTCTAAATTACTCTATGTATTTATTTTTCCAGGTTAAAAGTCTAAGTATGAAAAAATTCACGTGACATAAAAGTTGTTTACTCTTTTACTCATATAGTTATTTAATGTTTATTTTATTTTTTTAAAGATTTTATTTATTGGTTTGACAGAGATAGTGAGAGAACACAAGCAGGAGGAGCAGCAGAAGGAGAGGGAGAAGCAGATTTCCCACTGAGCAGAGATGATGACACAGGGCTTAATGCCAGGACCTGGGATCATGACCTGGGCTAAAGGCAGATGCTTAACTGACTGAGCCACCCAGGCACAAATGTTTAATGTTTCTTAAACTCAGTTGACCCTTGAATAATATGGGTTTGAACTATGAAGGCTCACTTATACATGGATTTTTTTTTCAATAAATACAGTACAGTGAATGTATTTTCTCTTCCTTATGATTTTCTTAACACTTTTTTTCTTTAGTGTACTTTATTGAAAGAATACAGTACATACAAAATATGTGTTAATTGTTTATGTTATTGATAAGGCTTCTATTCAACAGTCTGCTATTAGTAATTAATTTTGGGGAGAGCCAAAGGTTATATAAGAGTTTCTGACTGTGTGTGGGGGATGGTGCTTCTAATTCCCATGTTGTTCAAGGGTCAGCTGTACTTTATTTTCTTAAAACAATATTAGCTACAGGAAGAATTTCAATTTACATTTCATTAAAATATGACTAAAATTAATTGCAATGTAATTTTGTTTCATCAGAGAAAGATATTTTTATTAAATTGTCCAGAATTTCTAGACATGAATGCTAAGTTCTTGATTTCACTTACCATAATTCAAAAAATGGCAAAGGTAACTATAGAATCAAATAATGAAATAATGAAAAAAATATATATACAATATTTTCAAACATTTTTTTCACTACTGAAAATCTATTTACAATATTTTCAAATAGATTTTTTTCACTATTGAAATCTTTGCCAATTTTTCTTTTATGGGATATATAATAACTTTTTTTTAAACCTGCATGCTATTATTAGTCTGAGTTATGAAAAATATGTTTTGTGATAGTTGAACATTTTTTATTTTCAAGATTAAGCAAGGTTCTTCCAACATTCTTATAATTGCATAGAAAATTTTTTTCTGAGTTGTCATTAAATGTCAATAATATATATGAAAACCTGTTCCTTTTTTCAATTAATAATTTAAATTTTGTAGTAATATTACTGAAATTACCTTGTTAAAATTACCTCGGGGTTAATGTTACTAATAGTGATAATGTTAATATGATTAAGTGTTATTAATAGTAATATCATCTAAATAATATAAGAGAGGCTGATTATTTTTTATGAAATAATGCTAAAATGTAGGCTTGATTGAGCAGACTTTGGCATTAAATAATAAATTAAAGAATATGTTTCAGTCTCAATAGTTTATATATATATTTTTAAAGATTTTTATTTATTTATTTGACAGATAGAGATCACAAGTAGGCAGAGAGGCAGGAAAGGCTCCCTGCCAAGCAGAGAGCCTGATGTGGGGCTGGATCCCAGGACCCTGGGACCATGACCCCAGCCGAAGGCAGAGGCTTTAACCCACTGAGCCACTCAGGTGCCCTGATAGTTTATATTTTTTTAAACACAGATCAAATCAATAACCTTCACTGTAAGGAAAAGGGTTCAGCTTTATTTTGTGGGAACTTAAATCATAACAGTGTAATCTCTGGAAAGTGGTATTGAATATGCAACATTTCTCAGGAAAGTAAAAATGAAGAATGATGTATGAATGTATTTTGAAAGAACAACAGTTTAGGAGTGTTTGCTTCAGGCAAACAGTCTTTGATAAAGGTTATTCCTGGATGAAACAACACCATTAAAGATTAGCCATTTTAGTAAATGACAAAATCGATACTGTATTTGTTTGCTAGTTATCAAGGACTTACTGCATTTTTTAAAGAATTAAATGGATGCTTTGGCATTCACTGGGAAAAACCAATTTCTTTTTTTTTAAAGATTTTATTTATTTGACAGAGAGGGAGGGTATAAGCAAGGGGAACAGCAGAGGGAGAGGAAGAAGCAAGTTCCCCACTGAGTAGGGAGCCTGATGCGGGATTAGATCCCCGGACCCTGGGATCATGACTTGAGCTGAAGGTAGTTGCTTAACTGACTGAGCCACCCAGGTGCCAGAAAAACCAGTCTCAAAAACACTTTTTTACTAAGTGTATTGTTGCTTTATACACTCAATTGTAATGTCCAAATAAATTCATAATTCCAGAAAGTCAAGTGTTCCTATTTCCATCTTCCAGAGAATGGAGGTATTATAAATCCACCAGATAAACTCACTGTACACATTTCATTACACTGAATATGTGAGAGTTACTAAAGCCTATATACAAAATTACTACACTGATTTGGATCATGTGGAGCTCAATAACATCAAAACAAGCAAATTATTTGTTGAAGCTTTATTTAAAATATAGTTGTGGGTTTTTTTAATTTCAATGTTTTTTTGTTTTGTTTTAAGTTTTTATTTTAATCCCAGCTGGTTAATATACAGAGTATAATAGATTCTGGTGTCCAATATGGTGATCCAACACTTTCTTACTACTCCTGGTGCTCATCACAAGTGCACTCCTTAATCCATTTATGGATTAAGTAACATTGCGTATGTAACATTCTGTGTCAACTATACTCAAAAAAATAAAGGAGAAAAAATACACCCGTCTTAATCATAAGACACACCACATCCACAGAAACATAAGAAGTGTTTGCCATTGGTAGACAAATACACATGCACACACACACAATTAATATATCTTTCTGCACATTACCTTTAAATAAAATTTTGAATATTTATTGACTAATGTACATTTTGTAGATGAAAAATACCAATTATTAGATAACACAGTTCAATAAAGGCAAGATTTGTAGAGATATTTTAGTTATATTGACATCAGTAAAGATTTTACCAATATTAAAGAAATGAATATTTGAATGTGAATCTGCTTTCCATTTGTCCACATGATTTTTAGACTGCATCTCAAAGCATCACATGGTAAACCAGGAAAGGCAGAATGAAATACTAATTACATATGCAGTCTTACATATGCAATAAAAAATAAAGCAAGAGAGAAAATGTGTTGATTAAATAATAATAATATAATACATGGTCTGGAAATTTGGATGAGCAGGTATCACTAAAGCAGTTTAGATATAATGGCATCTTTTGTGCAGTTTCTATGTACCTAATATCCTAAGATGTAAAAAATGGCAAACTTCATCAACTGTCTGGTTCTTTTTTTTTTTAATTTTTAAAAAAGATTTTATTTATTTATTTGACAGACAGAGATCACAAGTAGGCAAAGAGGCAGGCAGAGAGAGAGGAGGAAGCAGACTCCCTGCTGAGCAGAGACACTCCCCCACCCCCAACACGGGGTTGAATCCCAGGACCCTGGGATCATGACCTGAGCTGAAGGCAGAGGCTTTAACCCACTGAACCACCCAGGTGCCCCATCAACTATCTGGTTCTTACAACAGATAGTAAATTGGATTAGAAATGGAATAAAAACTCTGTCTCATTTTTCATTTCAAATTTTAATCAATTCCAAAAGGAATTATATTCACAGTGTCATGGAGATTTCTACCCTTAAAGTGTTATACCAACACCAATACCTATTAAATGTGGTGTTAGGACTATTAAATTCAATTGGTGAAATATGTTACATTTGCATGTAATTCAGTGAACCATACTCAACTAGGTATAACCACCCATTAATCAACATAATGCAATGTTTTCAGAGCTTGACTAAGGGAAAATGAATTAATAAATTTTATCTGGCAATGATTCCTTCTATAGTTTTTCTAACTTCATGTTACTATATATTGTAAGTTTTATCATTTAAGTTCAGATTTTATATAATGTTTTACATCTTTCTTAGTCTACTTCAATGCATCTTGTATCTTGGTTTGTTCACTATATGTACATATGTATATATAAATATGGAAATACTGATAGACTCCTATTCTGAACCTGATTAATATGTTTATAGAATATATTTATTCTTATCCTCTCTGTACTGGAATTCACTGCATAAAATTGGAAAGCTAGTCCTCACAGTCTTGTGTAATTATGTATAAGGGGTATCAGGTAAATATAACAATATTAAGTTAGGGTATATATGACAATCTGAGGGAGAATTTTAGGATAGAGGACAAAGTAATTTCTTTTTTGGCGGGGTAGAGTTGGAGTAATAATAGAGAAAACTAATGTCAAAAAAAAATCAGATTGTTTGCAAGATACAGCAATAAATAGATTAAAGCAGGCAAGACAAGAAGAAAGATCTTGGAACCTTACAACAAATGATTTTTCACAACATTGTTTTTTTTTTTTTTAAAGATTTTTTATTTATTTATTAGACAGACAGAGATCACAAGTAGGCAGAGAGGCAGGCAGAGAGAGAGGAGGAAGCAGGCTCCCCACTGAGCAGAGAGCCGGATGGGGGGCTCGATCCCAGGTCCCTGGGATCATGACCTGAGCCGAAAGCAGAGGCTTTAACCCACTGAGCCACTCAGGCGCCCCCACAACATTGTTTTTATGGACAAAATTTACTTACTTGTCCCTGTCATAAAATTAGCAAGTTTATAAACATCTTGCTTTGAGAGTGATGTCGTGTCTAAAGGGCATATTAACTTATTATAAATGAATGAAGTCATTAATGGAGTCACTTAAATGAGTGGATAAAGTTTTCATAAGAGACACATTAGTGTACTGCTAGTAATAGTATAAACAAGTGCGATATGTGATGAAAGCAATTTGACATAATGTAACCAGATGATTAAAATTTCTGATCCTTTAAGCCAGTAGTAAACCTGTTTAAGATAATTTCTTAGTAGGGGTGCCTGGGTGGCCCAGTGGGTTAAGCCTCTGCCTTCAGCTGAGGTCATGATCCCAGGGTCCTGGGATTGAGCCCCGCATCGGGCTCTCTGTCGGGCTCTCTGCTCAGCAGGGAGCCTGCTTCCCTTCCTCTCTCTCTGCCTGCCTCTCTGCCTACTTGTGATCTCTGTCTGTCAAATAAATAAAATCTTCAAAAAAATCTTTTAAAAAAATAATTTCTTGGTAAATGGAAATTTAACAATGTGTCAATTGAAAAGGCACTTCTTATAATATTTTTATAGTAAAAATTTTTGTAGTAAAAACTTTTTAGTGGCACCTGGGTAGCTCAGTGGTTTAAGCTGAGGTCATGATTTCAGGGTCCTGGGATTGAGGCCCGCATTGGGCTCTTTGCTCTGTGGGGAGCCTGCTTCCTCCCTCTCTCTGCCTGCCTCTCTGCCTACTTGTGACTTCTCTCTCTCTCTGTCAAATAAACAAATAAAATCTTTAAAAAAACTTTTATAGTAACAAATAGAAATGGAAGAAAAAATCAAATCAAACCAATGCATTATGTAGAAATAATTCTTTATATATATATATAATATGTATAATGTGTATATATATAGAATATATAGAGAGAGTACATATATATATTCTATATATATATTCCTGAAAAAATATATATTCATTACTGAAAATAATTTAATGATAGAGGAAAATTCTTGGAGGGGAAAAAAATAAAACAAAATATAAAATTTTGCACCCAGTAATACATAAAATTTTGTTATTTTATAAACATACTTATGTATATATTGAGCTAGAAAATTTACCTGAAGTCATAGATAAAACAGATAATGGCATTTCAGTTCTGAATTCCTTTGATGAATTAATTTAACTATTCTTATTCTCTTTGCCATCTTTGGTATGATTTCTACTTTCCTTTCAGTGTTTATTTAATAGTCATATGACTCTAATCACAGTTTCTCCCTTCCTTTATGCAAATAGTAGTTATAGGTCTTCTATGTTTGGGGAACATTTTAGTCCTGTTATAGTGATGAATGAGATAGATAAATGTGCAAGGGTTCATAATATCATTTTCTGTAAGTGCCAGATAGTAAATACATCTGCCTCATAGTCTTTGGGAGTTTTTTGTTTGTTTTGTTTTCTTTAAACTCATTGCAAATGTAAAAGCTATTCTAAGCTCATGGGCCATACAAAAGAGACTATAGGTCCAATTTGGTACATCAGGCCACAGTTTGCCAATTCCTGTTCCAGTTCAGTGGTATCTCAGTGATTGTTTTGATTGTAATTGTAAAGACTGTGACACTTATCAGGAAAGGGTCAAACACAGAAGACATCCTACATGTAGTCAGACAGTCTGAAAAACTGAAGATTAATCCTGTGTGTCCAGTTAGTCATTTGAATGCTTTGCTGCTCATCATACACATGAAATACTTCATCCTAGTGACCTGGGTCTAAAATGTAGCTTCATCCTACAAATAAACAGAAATTACTTTTAGAGATTTTAATATTTACTAGAATGTCTAAGAATAACACTAGCATATTAAAAAAGAATAACTCATTTTGTTATTGCTGTTGGGGGTCATTACTAAAAATTTTTCATCAGAAACCCTGCATGTGGAAACTGAATTACAATACAACACACTTGAATCAGGCTACATTTGTAACTATCACATTCACTCTCATTTTTTTATTAGAAGCAAAAGTCTATTTCTTCTAATGTATTATTATTTTATTTTAAATTACTCTTGTTTTATTTTTCTTTATAGTATAGTCGAAGAATCATATACTTACCCACTGATATAGGCACACAGATTGTAAGTGTTATATCATTTCTGAGTTTCATTTTTCAAAGTTTTAATTATTTTATCTAGGCTACTCTAAAATGAATGGGATTGGTGGGATTAAGAAAAATGCTGGATCTCTATGTTCAATCATTCTATATGTATATATTTAATAGATTTTTTTTCTATAGTTACACAGAACTGATTATAGTTTGAATTCTTTACCCAGTAAATTGGTCCATCAATGAGAAACAAAAAGTGGTCTTCTAATATTCAATTAGCAGTGAGGCCTCACAAAATATTTTATCTTATTGTATGCTCATTTTTCTGAAACTTTCTGGTATTAGGTCTCTTCTCATTTCATCTATTCATTTATTTTAAGTTTATTCACTTTCTTTGTAGCAATTGTGAAATAAACAATTATAATGCTTTATATATTAGGAAAATGACAGTATCATAGAGTTTACTAACAGAATCATGCATAGTTTATTTACTAGGTAGGTTTCTTCAATTAAATCCTCTCTAATGAATGATAAATAATTCTGATTGATAATAAAAGTTATCAACTTTGCGGGCACCTCGGTGGCTCAGTTGGTTAACTATCTGTCTTCGGCTGGGGTCATGATCTCAGGGCTCTGGGATCTAGCCCCACATTGGGCTTCCCTGCAGGGAGCCTGCTTCTCCCTCTCCTTCTGCCTGTTCCTTCCCCTGCTTATTCTCTCTCTATGTCAAATAAATAAATAAAATATTTAAAAATACATAAATGGATTTTAAAAAGTGATCACC
>RCUC01108005.1:0-10649 GCA_003697995.1 Taxidea taxus jeffersonii
TCCATTTAAATGCAAGCCCATAGAAAATGTAGCTCAAAATGACAGTAAGAATTTGGGGCTTATATCCCATCCTGATAGGAAAAGAGGAAGGGCATGAGAAAACAAATGACTTTTAGAAAAGATAAATAGGCCTTTTGGAGAATAGATGGGAGATACGATAGTTTTGTGATAATTGCCTATTTAGGCGATTTCTTATTGCAGTGCTGCTTTCCTGTCACTGGTGATGGGAGTTAAACTTCCCTGGTTGCAAAATTCCTGGGGAAGGGCTTTATGACAGTTGACTTCTTTCAGGAAACTCTGCTTTTAGCCTGTTAAGAGGAGCTCAGAAAATAAATAAATAAAACCAAAACAAAACCTCTTCCTGCATCTGTCGATTCTAAAATGTCATCAGCTTGAAATAATCCTTATGTACAGTAGTATATGCTGGATCCCTTCAAGAGTATCTATGTATAGAAAACCTGCAGCAAACATAGGGGTGCATCTGTTTTTAAAAAACTTTGGCCTAAAAATGACACATTCTACTTCTGTTCACATTCCATTTACTAGCATTTAGTCACATGGATAAATCTAACTGCAAGGGAGGCTGGGAAATGTTACTCTGGAATATTGATAAGGAAAAAGAGCTAGCAGTCTCTGCTATCCTCTTCCCTTGCTTATATCTCTCTATGGTACTTAGCACCACCAAACATACACACTGACTTGTTAATTTGTTTATTATGTGCCCTCTTTACTAAAATGTAAGTTCTATAAGGGCAGATAACTTTATTCAGTATACCAGTGTATCTGTAGTCCAGTGGGGTACTTGGAATATAATATTGATTTAATGTTTATAATAGATATTATATCAAAAATCATGCAAAGCCTCATCTTTCCACAAACAGAACTCTAAGTCTTGATTCCAGCTGACTGAGAGAATGATGGTGCAAGGTACAAACATAGAGAAAAATGAGAGAGTTGAATTTTTTCAATAAATATAAATGGGAATTTCTGTCAGTCCGATCGGTGTAGGATCAGATAGGTTAGCTGGACAAACCAAAGTCAAGGGCTGGGTCCATAGAGCTGGTTATTATGTTCATCATTGTTGTAGGTGAAACTCTCAGAATGAGATTGTCAAGGAGGAGATGTACAAAGAATGGAGCAGAAACCATGGAGAAAGGGAGGAAGGAGGACCTTGTTGGAAAAGGCAGAGTTCATGTGGTTCTAAAGATAAGTGAGTAAGCAGAGTTGCAAAGAATCAAGGAATCCACAAGAGAGAGAATTTCAAGGCAGATGACGTCTTTATTCAGGTGTGTAGAGAGTTTTAACAAAATAGAGGAAGAGAAACTGAAGGGATCTTGAGAAACATCATCTAGCTGTATGATCAGGAAGACCAAGAGACAGACTACAGATTTGGGTGAAGACTCTTGGACCCACCCTCTGTGTTAGTTTCCTATGCTGCTGTAAAAACAAACAAACAAACAAACAAACGAAACCAGACCACAATCTTGGTAACCTAAAAGAACACACATTTATTTTGTTACTGTTCTGGAAGTCAGAAATCTGAAATGGGTTTCATGGGGCTAAAACAAGGTGTCAGCAGGGCCATCTTCCCTCCAGAGGCTCTAGGAGGGAAATCAGTTTCTTTGCCTTTTCCAGCTTCTAAAGCTGTATTCTTTGGATCATTGCCCCTACCTCTGTCTTCAAGGTCAGTGGTATGGTGTCTTTACATCTCTTTCTTTGTTCCATTTTCACATTGCCTTCTCTTCCATCTTCAAATCTCCCTCTGTCTCCCTCTTTTTTTTTTTTCCTAAAGATTTAATTAATTTATTTGACAGACAGAGATCATAACTGGCAGAGAAGCAGGCAGAGAGAGAGGAGGAAGCAGGCTCCCTCCTGAGCAGAGAGCCTGATGCGGGGCTCGATCCCAGGACCTTGGGATCATGACCCGAGTGGAAGGCAGAGGCTTTAACCCACTGAGCCACCCAGGTGCCCCTCTATGTCTCCCTCTTATAAAAATACTTGTAATTATGTTTAGGCCTGACCTGGGTAAACAAGGATAATTACCCTATCTCAAGATCCTTTAATCACCTCTGCAAAGTTCTTGTTACTATGTAGGAGAGCAGTCACAGATGCTTGGGATAAAAACCTTAATATTTTGGGGGGGAACTTATTCAGCCTATCATATTCTCCTTTATCTAATTTACTCTTGCAACAAAAAGTTGTTGGAAGAACAGCTCACCAGAGTGTTCAGAGGCAAAAGTGGGAAGAGGTTTGAAGTTGAGTAAGAGGAGATTTCAAGGAAACCATTTTTGGGGGGTGGTGAATAGAAAGAGAAGGAAGAATAGCCATTTCAGGCTGAGGAAAACCAGAGTCTGTGGACAGAAGAGAAGAAGCTGATAGGGCTTTCACTGGAAGGAGAGACTAAATCATTACTTCTTGCTCAGCCGTAATCATGTGACTAGGGATCATGTTGACTTTGTTCACCACTACATTCTAAGCCCTTCAGGCACTGCTTGATACATAGTATGCACTCAGTAAAAATTTGTAGAATGAGTGAATCATTTATGGAGGAGTTGTATAGATCTTTGTGCTGATTCTGAAGAACTCAAGAAACCACTGAAATCTACTTCCCAGATGGTCTAACAACGTGTTAGTTGACAAAGTACAAAAAAATTATGAGTGCCATTTGCATTTGTCAACCTCCAGAGCTACTGAGATGTCTACAGAACTGTCATGGTTTTCAACCTTCCAAAGAGGTTGGGAGCTTGTTACAAGGCTTGTTCTGCTGTGTCATCTCTAGTGTCTCTCTTCTTTTCAGTTACACTACACATTTTCTATATCCTGATCAGAAGTTCAGAGAAATCTTTCATTAACTTATTTTTTGCATAATGTTTGTGTATAGGTTACAGCATTGATTTTGTCATAAGGAAGACCTGAGTACTTTGAGACCTCTGAGAACTACTATTTTTGAGGCACCTTCGCAAGTTACTTTACCTCTCTGAACTTTAGTTTCTTCATCTGTAAGTGTAGATGATAGTAATATCTACCTTGAAGAGCTGTGATAATTGAATGAGTTAATGCATTAAAAGTGCTCAGAACTGGGACGCCTGGGTGGCTCAGTTGGTTAAGCAGCTGCCTTCGGCTCAGGTCATGATCCCAGCGTCCTGGGATCGAGTCCCACATCGGGCTCCTTGCTCAGCGGGGAGCCTGCTTCTCCCTCTGCCTCTGCCTGTGCTTGCTTCCACTCTCTCTCCAACAAGTAAATAAATAAAATCTTAAAAAAAAAAAAAAAAGTGCTCAGAACTTAGCAAACTCTCAGTACATGCCAGTGTCTATTTGTTTTTATTACTACTATTACTACTACTACTACTACTACTACTACTACAACAACTAGAGGCTTTTTGGCTCATGTCCCATGTATATGCATGAAAGAGTTCTAGAAAGATCACTTTGTGCAACTTGGAGGTAATATAAATGCAGTTTTACAACATCAAAGAAGAAGTTAAGTCCTTCATAATGAAATCTCTGTTTAGCCACCAATTTGTCTGGCCCTTAGCAAGTAATTTCATTTCTTTGGGCTTTATTGGCAAAATTAAGGGCTTTTGTTGTATGATTTCCAAGATCCTTTCCAGCTTTATTTTTCTATGGCTATATTCACTGGACTCCTCCCTATGGGGGAGGAATCATGACTTTTGTTTACCATTATTCCTAAAACCTAGCATAGTACACAGCATTTTGTAGGCCTTCAATAAATATTTGTTACATAAATGAGTAGCATAGTTGCACTGAAGTCCATCTAGAGAAGGGAACCATGGACTGGGTTTTTATTTTTACTACAAAGTGGATATTTATGACTTGGGCTTATGTCTTAGGATTTTTCTGTTCCTCATTATAAAAGGGAAGGGAGTAATGCTACCAAAGTAACACCGCAAAGCAGGCATGGGGTGAAAATTAATCTATTATAATTGAGTCTTTGGGCAAAAATGCTAGTTCAAAGTAGGTAATAACCAGGAGTATTTTTCTTTTCTTTTTTTTAAGATTTTATTTATTTATTTGATAGACAGAGATCACACAAGCAGGCAGAGAGGCAGGCAGAGAGGGGAGGGGAGAAGCAGGCTCCCTGCCGAGCAGAGAGCCCAATGTGGGACTCCATCCCAGGACGCTGGGATCATGACCCGAGCCGAAGGCAGCGGCTTAACCCACTGAGCCACCCAGGCATCCCCAGGAGTATTGTTCTGATAATGATTATGAATTAGCATTGATGGTTTTGCAAATGAGAAATATATTCATAAATATAACAACTTAATACTTGAAAACTTAAAACTTGAATGAAAGCTTACTAATATACAATAACATCAGCATCTTTGTGGCAGTGAATGAGAAGGGAGTGTTTCCATGCTTGGATGAAAGGTAAAGACAGGAGGGAAAGACATTAAATATAGGAAGTGAGAAAGAGGGAAGTGGTCAAGAGGAAGCTTGGAGTGGGCACTCAAAAGAATGGGCTATAGGCAGCAACAGAGGAAAGGGAAGCCCTTGCCTTTAGAGAATTATCAGAAATACTTGATATTGGTGTGGGCTTTCTATACTTACATAGGGTAGGATCTTGAGTAATTTTTCTTTTTTTAAATAGCAAAGTAGTCAGTGATTCCCAAATGCTGGATGATGTGAGACATACAAAACTATGGTATCTGTCCATGAAACTCAATATACTAAATCTTCATTGATGGACAACTGTAATAGTTTGAATGCTTACATGGCAAAACAGATATTACTTTATCCATTTCATGATGAGAAAATTGTAGTTCTGAAAATTGATCAAGTATATTTGTTTTGAAAGGCAAAGGACTTGATCGTGAACTTAATTATTTTGTCTAATGCCAAAACCTAACATGTTCCCATTACAGTATGTCGTGGGTCTTTTTGGTTCCATTTGTTCTGACAGTGTAATTCAGTGGGAGACTGAATTTACCATGGAAAGGTCCCAGACTACCTCTTATTTCAATATTTCAAGATCTGATACTATTTCTGAAAGTAATGACCAATGATAAGATTGGGGACATCATAGCTCTAGGAAATGTCAGATAATACAGTGTTGTTAAAGGATTTCCTAACAGAGCTTAGAAATATTTTGCCTTACAGTCACCATTATTTTTTTAATGTAGGGATTACATTTAGTGTTATCTTTTTTGCTTATATTTTTGTGCCCTTTTAGTGCTAGAAAAAGTTGAGGAGTAGAATTTAAAGTGTAGAAATGTTTTGAAGGTTTATGAATGAAATGGGACAATATCTGAAATAAAGAAATTGAAAAATCTGTGATTTTTGTTCCTAATTCAAACAAAAGTTCCTAAACCAAGTGTGATTGGTGACTAGAAATACATCTTTGTCAACATCTGTATTTTTTCCCTGTCCTTAAACGTGAAAACTAAAATTAGTTTTAGAAATTCTGGATTTGGACTTTTGAGGCTCGCCTTCTCTTTTATAATGACTGCCTGACTAATAAGCACTGAACTAACATCCTCAGTAATTAGTTGCAGCACACTCAAGGCACTTGCCGGTCAGTTGAGACCCTTCTCTCTCACTTTTAGGGTGAAACATGTTGACTGCATTTCTAATTAGATGGTTAAAAGTACATTCTTTCCTTGAACATTTTTAGCTTACTAGGAATTTTATTTCCAAATGCTGGATGCAAAATGAGTGCAACCCAGTAGTTCCTGTATTTTCCTACTTTACTAGTTTATTTTCATTTAAGTTCTCATTTAAATTCTGAAGTGAGTAAAGCATTAAATGTTTTTTAAAAGGAATAAAAAACAAAAGAAAATACAAATACACATCACACTTCTGGATGGCAAAGAAATACTTAAGTTTGGAAACAAAAGATTATATAAGAAAATACTGACAGGTCTGACAAAAATAAGCTTTATATATTTTTTGCCATTTTCTCCCAAATTTATTGATATGTAATTAAAGTGCATATATTTAAAGTATTAAATCTGATCTGTTTTGACATATGAAATCATCCTGTGTCATTTGGAGAAATCATATGTCATTTGTCTGGAGAAATCATCAACATCATAAAAATAATAAACATTTTCATCACCCCTGAAAATTTCCTTGGGGCCCTCTGTGATGAATCTCTCCCTCCACCTGCATTATCAAACACAGATTTGATTTCTGTCGTTATAGATAAGTTCGTGGTAGCGTTTTTTAAATAGAATCATATAACTTGTACACTTCTTTGCCTGATTTTTTTTAACTGATAACAATGATTTTGAGTTTCATTGACACTGTTGTGTGTATCAATAGTTCCTTCATTTTGTGTTGCTTAATAATATTCCACTGTATGGGTATATCATAGTTTGTTTATATATTGTTGATGGACATTTGGACTGTTCCTAGTTTTTGGCTATTACAAATAAGGTTGCTTTTGTGGACATAGATTTTTGCTTCTCTAGGGTAAATATCTTGGTAAGTGTATGGTTAACATATTAATAAACTGATAAGTTGTTTTCCAAAGTATTGTAGAATTTTACTTTCCAATCAGTAGTGTTTGAGAGTTCCAGTTTTTCCACATCCTCACTAACACTGGGTATGGTCTGTTCTTAATTTTTGCCAGTCTACGGGGTATGTAGTAGTATTTTAATGTAGTTTTAATTAGCATTTGCCTGTTTATTAATGATATTTAGCATGTATTTCTTTAGCATGTGATATCTTTCATGTATTATTGGCCATTTGTATATTTTCTTTTGTAAAATGACTGTTCCAATCATTTACCCAGTTGTTTTGTAGGCTCCCTGGTTTTTTTTTTCCACAAATAAATGTATCAGCTACAATTTTATGTCCTCCTCTCATAGATTTATGCCTTTTATTACTTTTTCTTGCTTAATTGCAATAGTTAGGACCTCTAGTACCATGTAGAATAGATGTGATGAAAGCAAATATCCTAGCCTTGTTCTTAATCTCATAGGGAGATATTTCAGTCTTTTACTATTAAATGCGATGTTGGCTGTAGATTTTTATACATGTCCTTCAGCAACTTGAAAATTTCTGTAATTCTAAGTTTACAGAGAGATACCATCATGAATGAGTGTTGAACTTCTCCAAACAGTTTTTCTATATCTGTTTATTAAAGTGTTTTGCTTTATCTAAAGAGAGATCTGTCTTTTGTCCCAGCTCTTGGAAATCAGCCTCTAAATCCTTGAAGCGTTCTGAGTGAGTGGAATAGTCTTTGTTACTCATGGTGAGCCCTTTGGGCTGCACTTGATAGTTTATGCTAATGAGGTGACTCAGGGTAGGGGCTGGCCTGAAAGACCAACCATCTTATTAGGGTGCTGCAATTTTGAGCCATGTGATACCAGCCCAACCTCTGGGAAAGGGATGGGAGCATTGTCCATCAACCACATGGGCAGTGATTTAATCAATTATACCTATGTAATGAAACCCCGATAAAAACTCTGAGCACCAAAATTCAGGTGCGCTTCCTGGGTTGGCAGTATTTTCATCCTTATTACTATACATCAATTCTGGCAATGTAATGTATCCCTGAGGATTATGGAAGTTCTGCTTTTGGAATCTTCTCAGACTTTGTCCTATGCTTCTCTTCCTTTGTCTGGTTCTAGTGTGTGTGTGTGTGTGTGTGTGTGTGTGTGTAATAAAATTGTAATAGTAAATATAATGTTTTACTGAATTCTGTGAGCCATTCTAGTGAATTATGAAACCCGAGGGAGTCCATGGGGACCCTCAAATTTGTATTTGGATAGTCTGAAGTGAAAGCAGCCCTGGAGACCCCATACCTTATGGCTGGTATCTGAAGTGAGAGGAGTCTTGGAGGGCCTGCTGTCTCAATCTTTGCAGTTTGCCACACTTACTGCAATTGGTGTTACAAGTCTTGGGAACACATGTTAGTTTGGAGGACTGTGCCCTTGACCTTGTGTTTGTCTAATTGTAGGTAGCATCTGTTAAAATGATTATGTCGGGTGTTTTTTTTCTTTATGCCATTCATTTGATTAATTACATGCATTGATTTTTGATGGTTAAACCATCTTTCCACTCTGGGATAAAACTCGATTGATAATGATGCATTATTTTCATATAGTGATGGATTTGGTTAACTAATATTTTGTTAGGGATGTTTGCATCTATATTCATGAGAGGTATTGGTAATGTTTGGTTTGGCTTTGGTATTAGGAATATGCTAGTTTCATAAAATATGCTGGGCAGTGGTCCCTCTTTTATATTTGAAAAAGTTTCTATAAGATTGTTATTATTTATGTCTTGAACATTTGGTATCCTTTACCAGTGAAATCATCTGGCCTTGCAGTTTTCTTTTTTAGGAATGTTTTTGATAACAAATTCAATCTAATGGTTATGGATATGTTCAGTTTTTCTGTTTCTTCATATACCAGTTTTGTGAGTGTATTTTTCAGAAAATTTGTCCATTTCATGTAAATTGTCAAATTTCTTGGCATATTTTATTTGTAAAATTCCTTATCCTTTTAACATTTGTAGGATCTGTGGTGATAAAATATTTCTGATATTTGTGATTTCTTTTTTCTCCCTTGATCCTTCTAAAGATATAGCTTTGGGTTTGGCTAGTTTTCCCTATCTTTGTTTTTTATTTCATTGATTTCTGTTCTTTTAGAAAATGATCTCTTTCCTTCTGTTTACCTCTAGTTTATCTTGCTCTTCTTTTTACCTCCTTAAGGTGGATACTTAGGTCACTGATTTTAGATTTCTTCTTTTCTAAAATATAAGCATACAAAGTTGTAAATTAGATCTTTAGCTACACCTCACTAATTTTGATATGTTTTAATTCATTGAGTTTAAAAATTTACTAATTTCTTTAGGATTTTATCTTTAATTCATTAACTATTTAGAAATGTTATTTAATTTATAGGTATCAAGGTTACCTATATGCCCATAGGTATATATACCTATATCCTGTATAGGATACCTATACATCATTGGTATTCTTTTCTAATTTCAACCCACTTTGGTCACAAAATACACTTTGTATTACTTTGATCTTTTAAAATTTATCAAAAATTATTTTATGGCTCAGGATATGATCTATTATACAAATGTAAATCTACCTTTGGATAATGTGAATTTCTGCAGTTATTAGATATAGTGTTTTTATAATTGCCCATTATATCATGGTGGCTGATCATATTGTTTAGATCTATTCTTTCATGATTTTTTGGGAATAGTTCTTGTATCAATTGCTAAGAAAGGGATGTCAAAATTTACTGCTATGATTTTGGAAAAATTTTTCCCCTTAATACTGCCAATTTTTGCTTCATGTTATTTTGAGACACTTTTATTAGTTGAATACACATTGATAATTGTTATGTCTTTTTGATAAAGTCTACCTTCCTATCATTATGAAATGTTTATATACCTGGTAGTACTCTTCTTCAAGGCATTATTAAAATAGCCATGCCACTCTTCTTATGCTGTGTTCTTAGTATTTTTGTCTAAAATAAGTTTATGTTTACTTGATCTATTTCTTAATATTTAAAAATTATGTCTTGTAGGAACCATATGCTAGGTGTTGATTTTTCTATTCCATTTATCAATCTGTCTTTTATTTGGGTTTGTTTAGACCATTAACTTTTAATATGATCATTGATTTTATTTCATTTTTTTTTTCTTTGTTCTTGTTCTTGTGCTTCTCTTATTGTGCTTCCCCTTTATTATCTTCATTTTTAGGATTTGATTTTAATTTGTATCTTGGTTTCATATGCATATTTCACATGTTAGGCCCTGAGTTGTGTGAGTACATACACAGAATTAGGGGATCCTTTATTCCAGCTCTCCTTTTTGGAATCCTCCCACAGTATCTGGCCTTTGGGTGCTTCTGTTTTTTGGTTCTTCTTGCTAGAAAGGTAGAGTTTCTCTTAGAGTATCAGCTACTCATGCTGCTCCCACTATTGTCACTGTGCCACTCTATGACATGAAAGTAATTTTCAAGGCAAAGTTATTAGAACAAACAAGCAAAAAATAAAAATAAACAAACAAACAAACAAATAAAGGAAGGAAACTTACTCACTTGAAGGTTGTTTCCTCAAGTTTTTGACTCCCCTCCACAATTTTCTTATTTTTACTTACATTACTTTTTACAATCTCTAAGTAGTTGTTCATATGTTGTCAAGAATTTTTAGTTGTAATTATCAGAAGGTTTGAGTGGTAGTGGTTTTTTACAGTGGAGCCCAAACTCCTCTACTGTGTTTTGAGTAGGCTTTTATCTGAAAGATTGCATCATAGACACTATCAGGTATCTGAGCTAATGGATCATTCAGTATTTTTATAGCAGTTTTATTGAGATATAATTTCACTTACATCCGGTATGCCCCCCAAATGTATATTTGCTCCTGATGTTATGTCAGCTGTTCATTTCCTCATTTTGAGGACTTCTTTGTATGTAATTATGCGATGAGTCATTTTCCTCTTGCTTTCAAAACATTCTTGTTGTCTTTCAGTTTTTTTCTTTTTGTTTTGTTGAAGTACAGTTAATATACAGTATTATATTAGTTTCAGTGGTACACTATAATGACTCAGTAATTCTATACATAACTCTCTGCTCATTGTAAGTATATTCTTAATCCTCTTAATTTTAGCCAACCTCCTCCCCCACCCCCCTCATCTCTGGCAACCAGAGTCTGGTTTTTTTT
>RCUC01108006.1:0-11517 GCA_003697995.1 Taxidea taxus jeffersonii
TAACAAAAAAGGAGAATGGGTTGTTACGGTTAAAATAAATTTTTAGAAAGCTGAGTCATAGTCCTTTCTATAGTTTTGCTGAAAATTAAAGCTGGAAAGAATCTTTGAGCCTATTTATCCTAATATTCACATATCTAGATGAGAAAATGGCAAGGTACAGAAAGGTAAAGTGACTTGTCTACAGATTTTAAAAATCTCAGGAAATGGGATGGTATAGTAAAAAAAAAAGATAGGCTTTCCACTCAGAACTTTCTGAAACTGCATTCAAATCATGACAATGCCACTCATTAGCTATGTGATGTTGGTCAAGGTGCTTTTGTGATCCTTTCTCATAAATACAGCAAAGACAAAAGTATTTACCTCACAAGTTTTAGAGAGGGTTAAGTGAAACAATACATGTAAAACTGTGAAACATTGCAATAGATTCAGTAAATCCATCCCTGACTCCCACTCCTACAATTCACTGTTCTTATAGTAAACATTTATTTATTATTTTAAATGTTTGGTATCATAAAATACCTAAAAAATTACAAGACTGATCATCTTTTAACTATAACATAATAGATGTAGAAGGAGTAGATAGAGGACTGGACTATGTATAGACAGCAATACTCTGGAGGTTGCATTTTGGACCAATATCTGACAATTTTCTTATAATTTTATCTCTTTCTCCTCCTGTTGGAGGTTCCAGCACTTTATGGAGCAAAGCTCATGTCATTTATTCAACAAATGACGTTTTTCTTTCTCCCTAATTGAATGTCTATATAATTGCTTCAGTTATTCTGGATCCAAGGGAGCATGGAGGCAGGAAGGATCAAAGATCTGACAACTACCTTTCATGTCAAAAAGATGGTTCCTTGGTGGGCAGAACACAGACACAGCCTAGCAGAATGAAAGCAACTGACGGCTCTGATTCCTGCAGTTAGAAGAATCTAGTGAGTCATTTGAATATTGAGAAGAGGAGACTCATACCAAACTGCATTAGCTTAGTATGCCTTTTAGGGGAATTCATAGCATTTTCATAGCCGTAACAACAAATGAAGCCTGTGTTAGTACTTTAGAGTTTGCAAATTGTTTTCAGTAATAGGAAAATTCATTGGCTCAGAAGCTCTTTGCAAAGTGAAAAATTGGCAAAATTGACTATTTTGCTAAAGCAGCAATTTATTTCAAAAAGATACAGTGCTTTTTCTATGCATTCCCACGGGATATACATGAACTTCCAGGAACTTCTCCTAGCACAGCATTCTCACACTGAATATGAGTATCTACCTGTATCCTCCATAAAGGCAGGAGTACAACCAAGTACAGACAGTGAAGCTAGAATAGGCTACTTCAGATTCATTGTTTGAGCATGTGATTGCCTACCATGTGCCAGGCAAAGCCTTCTATCCTCAGGCACAAATGCCTGACACACGGTAGGCAATCACATGCTCAAACAATGAATCTGAAGTAGCCTATTCTAGCTTCACTGTCTGTACTTGGCCGAATATTAAGGAAATATGGTAAGCAGAACCCAAAACGAAAGTTAAAAGCATTCTCAGGGCAAAAAAAAAAAAAAAGCTAGGGAGGGGAAAGTGGGTGAGAAGACGGGGAGGAGGGACAGCAGTCAAGCTGAAAACTCTGGCTTTCATTTCACCACTGTTGTTCAAGACAATTATTATTATTATTATTATTTTAAGAGGCCCGTCTAGGAAAAGGAATAGTAATTGACTTCCAATGGCCAGGATGAGTCACTAACTTCAGTAGTACCTCCTTTGGAAAAAAAAAAAAAGTAACAGATAAACCCTGCCTCAGATATGCACCCCACCCACACACACGCCACTAGAGGGGGCCAGCCACAATGCCTCTATAGATGTGTAGGATCAGGAGTGGGTGGGTGCACACCACTTTGCCCCAATCATGCTGACCCGTGGAGCTATCTGGTGGCTCATCTTAATCCAGTTTCCCTAAACTGAGCTATTTTTTTCTCCAGTCTTCTCCATTACAGTAATTCCTTCCGCCAGGTCTTTTGGCACTAAAGAAGATTACGCTACGCTAGCTTTCTCCACTCGAAAACATAGGGTTCTAAGTTCTTGTTTATTCATTAGATGCTGACTTCAAATTTAAGATAGAAGAATATTAGGAGACTAACCACTTACATAGAATTAATTATATATACTTTTCCCAAGAAATAAATGTTAATCTTTTACTGACGACCAGAACACATGGCTTAAGTAGGTCATCTCTGGTGCCCAATTTTCAGTTTTCCTTATGTGTCATTACATTCTTCAACCCATAATACAGTCATCTTCCCCTGCACAGGCAATGTACTCTGGTATATTCGACCCATATCTTTTCCACCTTGTGTGAAATCAGAGTCCTTTAAGTTAACCCTCCTTTACCATTTCAGAGAGAAATGCCTAATTCCAACAGGCAAGGGAGGGAAAGAGAGTGTTAGGAGAGGGGCAGCTCACCTTATGCCAAAAGCAGGGATGAAAGCAGCAAAGGAGGGAAAGAGCAGCTGGCCTATTACAATAACGGCTACAGCGGCAGCAAGCCTGGTTAAATAAGAGCTTAGCCTCACCTGGGCTTTAATCCCAGAGTTGCCATTGACAATGTATTTCTTCTTGTTGCCCAGCATAGTGACATTACCAGCCCTACTGCCACCTCTCCGGTCCAGGGACCCTTGTGGCTAGGCCTTTAAACTTTCCTCATCAGCAATTCTGTTGGCTCTGGTTCCAGCTAGGGTTTTTTTTTGGGGGGGGGGGTGCTGCCCTTCCCTGGAATCCCTGAAGCAGCTCCAACAACTCCTCCAGCAGTAGAGCCCAACTTAATAAGGCATTTCTGTTAGTGGTTCATCAACCATTCCTAATTCTGGTAGCTGTTTTGCTTTTATTATTTTTTTTCCTAAACACCTAATTACACGGATCCTCTGACCTCTAAACCTTAACAAGTCCCTTGACAAGGCCCAACTTGCAGGCGCATAACAATAGCTTATTTATATAACCCGTTCACTTTTTTGCCTGCTATAATTAACTTGCTAATTAGGTTCCTTTTTAACCTTACCTCCTCCTTTTCCATGTCAGATGATTTTAGTTAACCTAGTCTCATTAGAAATAAATTAACTACAGAGTCACTAAAACAATGAGGGAATTTATTAAGAAGGTAAGAAAAAAACGGTGTCCAAATGCTGAGGCAGCCTCTACGCTATAGTGTGTCCTGATCAGGCTGAGGACACTGGTTTTAGCTCTGTCACCAAGGAAATCAACTCTCTCAGTCCATTTCTTTACTTTTAATTGTGCATCTTTTGCATAGGTTTTGACATATGGTTCCTAGTCCCATCTCAAGATTGTTGCCGATTAGGTGGTCAGTGACTCTGTGGTTTCCAAAGTTTTTCAAACTGTGTGTCTTGTGGGAAGTGTGACTACAAAGGAGAATTTCCTATTTCCTCAGAGTGCCCAGAATCACAATGGCCTTGTTAAATATCAAATAAAGAGTCAAATGAAAGGGCAAAGAATCACATTATTTATTTGTTGATTTCTGGAAGGGGCCCAGTAAATAGGAAAGCTACATTCGACTGTGTGTTACAGAGACAGGAGTGGAATGTGATTTGAATTCTTCCTTTAAAAAAAAAAAAAAAAAAAGACTGGTTGTTGAGCACAAGAAATGGTAGATTTTTTTTTTTTTTAGGATAATCTTTACTTTGAGAGAAAAGATCTCGGAAGAATGGAATAAAGGGAAGAGAGCTAATATTTATTAAGTTCCTACTAGGTATGCATAACCCTGCAAATATGTAGCTTCTATTAATCAGTATAAGAATCTTACAAAGTAGGCATCATTATTCCCAACTGACAAATTAGGGAAAGGCAGCCCTGAGAGAACAAATGATTTGCTGGAGGTCTCACAGCAAGTCAGTGATGGGACTGGAACAGGAGCCTGTGTTTATGACAGAGCCAAAGTTCTTTCTTCTACACCACACCTTATGATGTTTATCAGAAGATGAAAAAAGTCCCCTGGTCCTAATCCTAGGTACACTAGCCCCACCCCACTCCTCTTAATTTATCTTTAAACTTATTTGATTTAAAATTACATTTAAATAAATAAATAAAATTATGCTTTAAATTTACTTTTTTATTAGATTCGGTCTCAGAAATGATATCAGCCCAGATGGTCTTGGGGCTCTAATCAAACAATTCTGAAATGATTACTCATAGATTTTGAAATCTAACAGCTTTTTTTTTTTTAGATTTTTATTTATCTATTTGACACAGACAGAGAGAGAGTGAGAGGGAGAGAGTGAGCACAAGCAGGAGAATAGCAGGCAGAGGGAGAGAGAGAAGCAGGCTCTCTGTTGAGCAAGAAGCCTGACGAGCTCTATCCCTGGACCCCGGGATCATGACCTGAGCTGAAGGCAGATGCTCAACCATCTGAGCCACCCAGCCGTCCCTCTAACAGCTCTCTAATTGGTGACTTTGCCCAATGCCACTACCAAAAATTAAAACAGAAATTAACTGAGCTCAAATATGATTCACCATCACCCATGACAATCCTGATCTCTTACTCATAATTTCACAAAATAAGACATATCAGTCTTTTTCTGCTTGCAGAGTGAATCACTAAATTTCTGCCCTTCCTACTACACTCCCAGCTGGTTCTGGATTTTCCTCACTCAGATGAAAGGGAACTTGTTGGTCCAAGGCTTCACTGACAAGACAGACCTGAGCCAGAGGGAACTACAGATCTATACCAAATCCAACTAGAAGACATGTAAGGACACTATTAATGACAGGAAAAGCCTTACTACTTAACAAGTTTATCTAACAAAGTAGTTCTCAAACTTTAGATGCATCAAAATCATCCACAGGGCTTGTTAAAAGGCATTGCTAAGCCCCATCCCCAGAGTTTCTGGTTTAGTAAATCTGGGTGTGGCTAAAGATTTTGCATTTCCAACAAGCTCCCAGGTGATTTGATGCTGCTAATCTGGGGACTACGCTTCAGAGAACCTCTGGTCTATCACTTACTCCAAGCATGAAGCAGCCTTAATGGTCTTGACTCTCTCTCCTTAGCCAACCATTCTATCTTATCTGTGACTACAACCATAGAGCACATTCATAGGCAGAGAAGGTTATTTGGAAGGTCAGAGAGTAGAATGAGGTGATCCTTTCTTTATACGCAACACAGGATATAGAGAGAACTGGGCCTAAATCTGATTTTCACAATTGAAGGCTGTTAAGAGCAGATAGTTAATACATTAAGAAAAATAGGACTCATGGGGAGGACAGAAGATCTGTTTACCCTACAGAGGATCAGGCCAAGAAAAAACAATTCCTTTTCAAGTACATAAAGTCATACTACAAAGGATGATCACAAGTGGTTTTCTCTCTCTCCATTTCTTTACATTTCAGCACTTAACACTGGTAATCCTCATTTGTAAAATGGGAACAGTAATAGCTCCTCTGCCTATCTCAAATGTGCACTGAGAAAAATTTTTAAATGATGTATATAAGAGGGTTTTGGAGACTACGTAATGATACATAAGTATAAAATATTAGTATTTCTATTCTTTTAGGTCAAAAGTTCTTCACCTAGAGTCCATGGATGTCTAGACCCACTCCCAACATAGAATGCAAAATTCTGCGTATGTATATATTTTCCTGGGCAGAGGGCCCATAGTTTTCATCAGTTTCCTAAATGGGTCTCTACTTTGAAGTGTCAATCCAGACCCAGAGTTACAGCAAGGCTACCTCTACCACCATTTACCAGATATGTTAAAGATTTTTCTTTTACTTCCAAGCAGACATGGTTCAAGCATTCTTAGACACATCTCTCTCTTCCAAGCTAAATGAGTTGCCTGAACAGATTCTTCACCTATAAAAGAGATTATTTCTAGCCAAAAGGAAATTGGGTAACCAGCTGGTTGGGTACTAAGGAAAGTCAATCAGATTTCCTATGGAAAAGTACCGAGTACTACAGACAGCTTGGATAGGAGGAAACATCAAAATGCAAAAACTTAAAAAAAAAAAAAGTTACTGCTGTTCTCCATGCACATAAAAGGAGGTAATTCACCTACCAGTAGAGACTAAAGATTTCTCAAGGGAAGTAAAAACATTAATAAGGACAGTCTTTAAAAGGATATGTTCCTCAACCTTTTAGCTATAAAATTCCTGAACAAGGCTAAAAAATCCTTCACATGAAAACGGCTAAGGAGCAGAAGCTCCAGAAGTTTTCCAGTGACTGATGGAATATTAAGTTGAAGGTCTACCTCATCAATTCTCAAGATGGGGAGTCTTCAAACCTTGTCCTGACTTATTTCCCTGCTGGGACTCAGAGATGTGAGTACTTTCAGCTGCTGTGTGTGATCTGAGTCCTATTCTCTAAGGAGGATGCAAGTCCCTTATTGCTGTTGGTCATTAACAAAGAAGGACATCTTATAATGCACCTCTTCTGCTAAATTTTCCTCTTGAAAGAAGGTTTGAGAGCCTTGTAATGTTTCCTTTGGAGGCAAGGATAGTCTCGGTGGAAATTTAATTACATTACTGTATAAACTGGAACATAAGTCAGACATTTGGTTAAAACATTCTTCAATTGAAATTTTGGCCCCACCATGGGAGATGGCTCCAGGGCTTTTTCTCGGGGATTAAAAAGCACTCTAATACTTCATAGGTAAAGTCTGTAGGCAATATACCATAGAGGGTCCTTGATGGCTCAGTTTCCTGGGTAAGTAGGTATCAGTGGTAGCCTAATGAAGTAATTCTAGACCAGGTCAGAAATTAATGACTTACGTGGTATCTGAAAGAAAGCCTCAGGAGGTTAATCTTTGGCAAGGAAAAGATAGATAAAAAACTGAGTTAATGAAGACAAGCCCCGCCCTACTCTTTCTCGCTGTTAAAAAATTTTTGCTGGCCAAAAGTATCTTCCTGTTTTTTTAGCGAGAAGGGCAAAGAAATCTCTAAGTAAGAATGCTATACTGAAAACAAAGCGGAGTTGTACTTCATTAAAGAATGTTTTCTAGAAGTTGGGAAGTCCTAGATCATATCCCTTAAGCAATGGTCACTAACTCTTGTAGGACACTTTTCTTGTTCCCCTAAATAAAAAGAAGTAGTAAAGGTTCAGTAAGAGCTCCTCTGGAGAGTAGTGCTGAACAGATAAAACAGGGAGGACTAGCAAGAGAGTAAGAGTTACCATAAAACTTTTATTGATTCTGAGTTGACACACTAATGTTCTGTGGAATTCTTATGTAATATTCCTTTATCAATGTACCAGAGTTTAAAAAAAAAATACGGAAGTTTACTATCCTAACGTGGTCCCTCCCCTAAGAAAACAAAAACTGTTGTTCTGCCTTCTTGTTTATTAGTGAGTGGCTGGAGATTCAAAAACAAACTTACAATCCAACTAGAATTATTATGTGAATCCTTTCTATCAATTTTAAAACACTACATTATTTGAAATAAGCCTGTGAATGGGTAGGATTTCTTTCCATCAAACATTTTAAAACTGAGCACAAGGTTCCTAAACAAGATAAACAACAGCAATAACCCCAAAAGAAATAATAAACAACAGTTGTGACAGTGAGAGTTGAAATGTGGGCTCTTCAGCTGGGCCTTTGTCAGGCCTACTATATACTCAGTCTCGTTATAGATGTTTATTTAAGTCCATAACTCCATAAACACTGAAAAGAACTTGGAATATGTTGTATATAAATAGTCTGACCAGTTTTCCATAGGGAAATACACACACACACACAAGGCTGATATAGATTATAAGAATTCAGGCTAAACCTGGAAGAGACCAGACAGGAACATGAGGATAGTTGCTGTTTTTAAATCAAAAGTTGAAACTAGATCTAAAGTACTAGGTTTTATGTAGTTATTACCAACAAATAAGTCCTTACATTTAAATTATATTAAAAATATCTATCAGGCAAATATGACATTTTGAAGGACAGTACCAAGAAAGCTATAGTTCCTGCCCTTTAGAAATAATACATATAAAGAATATGTGGTGAAATGTTTTGACTGGAGAGAAATAATGGGCAGGTAGGCAACAAATATCTTACATCTTCTCATAGACTTGAGAGACCACCATTTCCACAAGTTCTGTTCCCCCCTCCCCCACTATTCATTTTTTTTACTCCCATGAGAAATAAAGTAAGCATCAGCTTGCAAAGAGAGTGCGAAGCAATCACAGGAGAATACAATCCACGCAGTACACCGGCAGCAGTGGGGGTAAGTCCAGGCCAACACAGACAACCAGACAATAAGGTGACTCTGGCCAGGCCGCTCTCAGGCCTTCCTCAGCTTCACTCACAATTAAGAAACAGGGGTAATCCAGGACACAGGAACTCATCAGAAATTAGAGGAATAACTGTTCTCCCAACCACAGGTCTTGGTAGGGACTTGTCCCAGGTGACCCCTGTCACCTGTCAGAAATCGTTGCCTTGATACCAAGAAATAGAAGGAAAAGTAGAGACCAAAGAACTCACCATCCATTCAGGCATGTGAAAAGCTGAGGTGCCCTCATTACTGTCCCAGTTCTCCATAGTGCAGGCTTGGGTAATATACGTCCTGAAGCAAACGGGAAGGCCGATTTGGAAATGCCAGGGTTTTTTGAGAGCCCAAAAGCAGAATCAAACCAAGTGATTCAGAAATTTACAATATCTAGCAGAAGCTGCATCCCTTTCACAGAGGCTTTCTATTCAAATTAAGATTATTAGTCAATTGCCTGTCAAGTCCCTTATTAGCCTGCTTCAAACCTTCTGCTTTGGATTCAAAATCAGACTTGATGCAAGGTTCTGCACCCAGGCACTGAACTTCCCACAGGACACTGTTTAATGCTACTCAAGCACACAACCCCTGCCTCCTCAGTGGGGACTCTCTGCAGCAACAGTCAGGCTTCCTCTCTTTCCTGGTGTGTAAGACACTTGTTAATTTCCCCCACCCCTCAGGACACGTCACTGGAGGTGCTGATACCAAGATCAATAAGGATCGAGGTCAAGAAGGCACTCCCATTTCTCAAGAGTTGCTTGACTTGGATCAGCACAGTCAACAGGCGTTTCCTTGAAATCGAGAGTTCTTTATGGCTTCAAGTTTAAACAGCTAGGCAGAACTTCCCCATCTGCTCACAGCAGGGGTCTGGCACCAAACTCAGGCATATCTCAAGTTAAATTCTTATTGCAAGGGCGATTTGATTCAGATGGTGCCAGGGACGATTTCTTGCAAAATCAGAAATTAGAATCTCTTAAGAAAAGTTCTGGGACCACAACTCCCTCTGCTGGCTCCCTGTGCATATCCATGAAGGTCCAAGAGCCTTCAGCTGCAGAAACAACATAGGTGCCTATTGTAAACCCGCTGCATCCCTGAAGCCAGTCAGGAGGTACTACTACACTGTAGGGTTAGAGGGAGCCAAGGTTTCCAATCAAGATTAAGGCTGCCTCCAAGTCCCTATCCAGAGCAGGTTTTTACTCACCAGTTTGGTTTTGGGAAGAGACAGAATACCAACACAGTAGCCCTATACACTTACCACCTTAAGGGACCTCAGAAGCTGTTCCCTCTTTAGGTTTGTATGCCAGCTCCCTCCACATACTTCAGAAGTTTGGAAATAAGACAAGACTAAAGGTGGCCTACATGCTCTGCTCATTCCTAGAGAGTATTACCCGTAAGAGTACCATAGATTGATTTCAGGCACAAAGTAAGCACAGTGAGATATGCCTGCTTCGGTCCCTTTGAAGGACCAGAAACTCTTTCAGTGTTAAGTCTCATCACAGAGGATAATTTTTCTAGAGCTGATAGTTATAATATTAAACTCAGGATTATTGGTTCATTGCCCCTTAGGGCCTTCACTGGTTAAGAGAATAAGCCTTTGGATGTGGAATGGAGAGGAACGTAATGTCTAGGGGAAGAGGTATATTAAGATGCCAGAGAAGGCAAAATTCAAATGCCTGACCTGGATGTCTAGACTAGAAAGAAAGGCAGGTGAAAGTAGAAGGGGACTGTCGACTGGTGAATACAGAAGGGTCAAAGGATGAGAGATCTCAGGCTAGGAAGAGATGAGATGTAATAAGAAGAGAGAACAGCAGGGATGGCTCAAGGCATGATCTCAGGGTCGGTGGCTCAGGGCATGATCTCAGGGTCGTGAGTTTCAGCCCAGTGATGGGCACGGAGTCTGCTTAAGACTCTCTCTCTGTCTCCTGCTGCTCCTCCCACTAAAAGAAAATCTAAAAAAAAAAAAAGAAGAGCAAATAGCAGAGGTGGAAGTAAAGGAAGCTGTGTCACAGAGAGGCTATGGAGTGAAACAATGAGTGATGCCAAGATATAGAAGGCCAAAGAAATGCAACAATGATATGCCCTCTGAGGTCAGTGTGTTAATTCTGATAAAGCCTTAGTTGCCAGCCACCTCCAGTCACTGCCCTCTGACTCTGCTTAGTTAACCTCCCTCTCCCTCCAGTTTTCCAATCCATGCAGTGGAATAATAATAATAGCCCCCTCACAGGATTGATGCAGGGACTTAAAAATGGTATATACACTAAGGGCTTACTAAACAGTGGCTCTTACTTATGTCATTATGCTGTGTCCTTTCCTACCTCGCGCCTTTGCTCATGCCATTTTCCCAAATTGAAATGCATTAATTCTGCCTTTACATCCCTCATCTTCACATATGCAAATTCCTCAGGGTTTGGCTCAAATGATAGTACTGCTGTGGAATTTCATCCAGGAAAAGAATCCCCCTTTTCTCTACTATTAGTCTTTGGTCACATCACTATTTTCACCCTTTCTCAAATTAAGGATAGCATGTACATATGTTGTCCCTCATTAAATTCCAGGCTTTTCAAGGGCTTAGTCAGTTTCAATTGTCCACACTGTCTGGCACACAGTAAGGTCTTAAGAAATTTTCAAATTTTGTATGCTGTATGTATACCTTACAATACTCTGGAAGTAATTTGCATAACCAGTGTGTTCAGTATATTTATGTCCATTTTACTGAATTTGGAACATTATTTAATTATACAGGGGCTTAGTTATACTACTGCCCACAGCTAGGACTTATTTGTGGTGAGTCCTTAATGGGGTTTTAATCCTTAATTATATTATCTCTGCAGGAATATATAATCCACTTTCCATTGCTTGATCCACATCAATTGTATTCCATTATGATCTGCATCATAATAAAACTTTTGTGAACAAATCAAGGCCAAAAGAGTGGAGTCCAACCCTGAAAATATTTCAGTGATCAGCAAATTACTAGATTATCAGAGCTCCTGTAGATGTTTCCTACATAATCAGTTATTAAATAAATGAAAGATGACTGCCCTCATGGTAATGTTAAAACATGCAAGAAAATGGGGCACCTGGGTGGCTCAGTGGGTTAAAGCCTCTGCCTTCAGCTCAGGTCATGATCCCAGGGTCCTGGGATCAAGCCCCACATTGGGCTCTCTGCTCCGCAGGGAGCCTGCTTCCTCCTCTCTCTCTCTGCCTGCCTCTCTGCCTGCTTGTGATCTCTGTCTGTCAAATAAATAAATAATTTTAAAAAAATTAAAAAAAA
>ML097619.1:9679-19880 GCA_003697995.1 Taxidea taxus jeffersonii
CGTGTGTAGTTGATTACTGTTTCCAAAGACTTTCATACCTCTGATCTCACCTGTTATCTTTATGATGGGTAACCCATTAAACCAATGCACCCTAATCATTCTACCAATAAATATGAAGTTAGGTCAATACTGTATTGCTTTTGCCTAAAGGCCATTGAAAACTTCAAGAATACTATGGTGGTAATCATTTTGCAATATATAAGTGTATCAAACCAATACATTGTATACCTTAAACTTTTATAATGTTTTATGTCAGTTATATCTCAAGAAAGCTAGAAAAAAACTAAGAATAACATACCAGTACAGCAAAACTCAAACAAATTATGAATTCAAAATAGGCATAAGATATAAGAGTTATGAGACAAAAGTAATATAGTGAGGAGAAAGTCCTAAGCATGAGGCTATAGAATTGTTTACAGAATCCCAGAAGGGATCTTCATGATTGGGTAGATTTAATTATTATGTCTAAAATAACATTCATCCTAGGGAGCACCTGTGCAACTCGGTCTGTTAGGTGTCTGCTTTTGGCTCAGGTCATGATCCCAGGGTCCTGGGACCAACCCAGTGTCAGGCTCCCTGCTCAGCGTGGAGCCTGCTTCTCCCTCTGTCCCCACTCCCTGCTTGTGCTCTGTCTCTCAAATCAATCAATAAATTTTATTTAAAAACAAAATAAAATAACATTCATTCTAATTGTTGAGGTAAAAAAAAAAGGCTCTGGAAGCTACATATGTGTTCATTTAAAACAGTAGGAACTTAACTTGAGTGAATTAGAATTAGCCTAAGAAACTGCAGGTACACAATGCAAAAGTGAGAACAGTGTATAGGATCTACTCACTCTGGAACTATAAAAACAGGTTTGTAGATGTGTCTGGACACCAACAGCTGTAAAGGTTTGTTTGCAGATTAAAAAGCTGACACTGGGGACGCCTGGGTGGCTCAGTTGGTTAAGCAGTTGCCTTCGGCTCAGGTCATGATCCCAGCGTCCTGGGATCGAGTCCCACATCAGGCTCCTTGCTCAGCAGGGAGCCTGCTTCTCCCTCTGCTTCTGCCTACCACTCTGTCTGCCTGTGCTCGCTCTCTCTCTCTCTCTAACAAATAAATAAATAAAATCTTTAAAAATAAATAAATAAATAAAATAAAAAGCTGACACTGACCCAATAATGTCACTTCCTACAATTATCTTTGATTTCTCAATACTGTACCTACAGGAGGAGCTTAAGCCTTTGCTAGGTGGCCTATTGCATCCTAAAGCATTTAGGAAGAATGGGGATAAAGCTATTATGGATTATGGTAGCTCTAAATCTAGTCCTAACAATATTGTAGTTGTCAGATAACGTTCTCAGTAGAATCTTTCTAAATGGAAAATTATTAAATAAAGTGATGGGACAGGATTCTAACTGGGGGAAACTGTTTCCCAAGGTAAAAGATGTTAACAAGCATTTAGTGAAAAGCTACAACTTTTAGGCTCAGTGCCACAGGGCTGTGTGGGCTACAAACATAGCTAAGGTATTACCCCTAGCTTAATGGAGTTTGCTGTCTAATTAGATAACATATTCATGTAAAAAGATAATTAAAATGTTAGGCAATGGTGGGGTTAAAATGTCAAATGAAAAATACAGACAGTAAATGCTCAATTAACTAGAGAAGGGAAAGATGGCCAGAAGCCCAAGTAGCAGTAAGATATGACAATCAATATGAGATGACCAAGGTTTGAGGCTTGACTCGACCTCTTAGGAATGACAACTCTGTTACTCAACCTCTCTAAACCTCATTTTTCTATTCTGTAAAATCAGGAAAATTGTAATAGCTTTTTCTAGGCTGCTTCAAGGATTACATTTCATGATGTATGGAAGGCCTCAGTAGGATGCCTGACCCATAGATGTTAGCTAAGAAATTCACCTTCCTTATGATTGAAAGACCTAGGGCAGAAAGAGCAATGTGTCTGAGAATGGGCTTTTACTGAAGAGAAGCCGCTAGAAATACAGAGGCTACCAGCTTTGACTACTTCACTATCTGACCAAAGATATCCCTAAAGGGAGACTTGGGTTATTTGCCCCAAAGTTTACAGCTTTGTTGATACTTCAAGCTTTACTGTGTAGAGTACTGAAAGCCAGATTTTCATTTCATTGCTTACCACCGCTTGATACGCCCAACCTGATTTCTATAATCTAAACTACCTGTGGATGGCCAAGGCCCAAGCCTGCAGCTTTTTAGGTCCAGAAAGAAGATTCCAAGTTAGTGGGATGGAGTCAGGAAAGGAAAGTCGATATCAAAGGGGGAGAGAGAAGTGAAGTAGCGAAATTTCCTTGCTCGCTCCTACATAGCACTGCCACCTGGTGGTTATCTAATGAATCATACTCTCACCACCACCACCTCCCCACCCTTGCCTCCATCAAGGGTCTTGTCTTAATGGCGTAGCCTAGTGCTAAGAGAACACAGTGACACATTTTATTCATTTCCTGTGGCTGCTGTAGCAAATTACTACAAAAATGGTGGCTTAAAACAACAGAAATTTATTCTCCCACAGTTCTGGAGGCCAGAAGTCCAAAATCAAGGTGTGGGGGAGGGCATGATCCCAAAACTTTGGGGGAGAATCTGTTCCTTGCCTTCTCCAGATTCTGGTGGCTGATGGCCACCGGCCCTGAGCTTGTGGCCACGTTGCCCCAATCTGTGCCTCCCTCTTTACATGGCCTTCTCCTCTTCTGTGTGTCTGATCTTCTCCCTCTCTCTTCTAGGGACACTTGTAATGGCATTTAGGGCCTGCTTGGAAAAAAATCTAAGATTTCTCTTCATTTTAAGATGCTTCACTCAGTTGACATCTGTGAAGATTCTTTTCTAAATAGGGTTACATTCATTGATTCCAGGGATTTGATGTGGATATCTCTTGAGGACAATTTTTTGGCCAAACACTCACATCTGTTCTTTATTCTCTTAAAATTCATTGTTGGTAATTAATATATAAGACCTATTTGCTGCCTGGTGGTCAGGATATCACAGATAGGACCCTGGGCATGTGGGTATAGAAGAGAGAATATATAGCAAGGGCTAAGAAAGGGCTGGTGAGCCAATACTTAATTTTTGTTGTTTTTAATAAACAATGTGAGTGGTTCTCAGCCCCCAAATCTTCTATAAGGAAATGGGTACTCTTGAACATTGCTGGTGAGACTGATAGAGCTAGTAAAATCCTTTTAGGGAGAACAACTTTATATATATACATATATATAAAAAGTATCATATACTTCTATCCAGTAATTTTACCTCTAGAAATCTATTTTAAGGAAATAATCCAAGGGGCATCTGGGTGGCTCTGTGGGTTAAGCCTCTGCCTTCAACTCAGGTCATGATCTCAGGGTTCTGGGATCAAGCCCAGCATCCACCTCTCTGCTCAGCAGGGAGCCTGCTTCCCCCTCTCTCTCTGCCTGCCTCTCTGACTACTTGTGATCTCTCTCTGTCAAATAAATAAATAAAATCTTTTAAAAAAAGGAAATAACCAGAATACAGGAGGTTTTATACATAGCAATTTTTATGGTACTCTTGAGTGTTGAAAACAACTCAAATGTTTACCTTTAGAGAGTAATAGTTGAACGAATCATGGTTCATCTATGATGGAATATTTTATAGTCATGAAAAAGTATATTTATGAAGAGTAGGAATTATTTATATATATGCACACTGTATAAATACTGATTCAAGATTTCAAAAATATATATATATATAACATCTTTGTACCCATTCATACATACTGAACTCTCAGAAATTGTGAAAAAATATTTATATGGCATAACTGTAAGGGCCTATTTAGCCAAAATTGTTCCATTTCAGTTGAACAGCCATTTTGTTGTTTATGCAGTAAAACTTAAACTGACCTTGCCCCCCGCCAGGGGACTTAAAAGCAAGTCCGGGAAACCAGTCCCAGGTAACAGAGCCCAAATACAAGGGCGGGTCAGGCCAGGTGGAGACATCCAATCAGTGGGGCGTGCATACTGTCTCCCTAGCTACCGAGGACTGTGGGCCCCACCTTTTGGGCGCCAATTCTGACCAAGGTGATAGGCTAGTTCAAATATCTACTAGGGTAAATTGTAATTCAGTTGGCCACCAGTGTGTGACCTAGCATGACTGTGCAGCTTTCTCTGTGTGTTACAATCTCATTGGCCATCTGTGTGTGGCCAGGCCCAACCATATGGCCTTTGCTCTATAAAAGTTAGTCTGTAAGGCAGGGAGGGGTCGCCCTCTCTTTGATTCCCGATGCTTGGCACGAAATAAAGCTTTGCTTGACCTTCGTTTTGTATCAGTCTCACTCCTTTGATTACGGACCTTTCAATAACAACTTTATTAAGAAGCATAATCATCATAGATCATTTCTTTTACCTTTGTATTTACCTAGCTCAGTAAAATTTTGTCTCTTGAAGCTAAATATTTTCCCTCTAACTAAACTATGTTTAGTTCAACTTTTGTTCCCAAGAAGTCATACTTAAATATTTATAGATATACAATGAGTCTGTGACACATGTTGAATCACTATAGAAACTGCAGCTGTAAATTGAGTGAATGTGGGTGGATGCCCTTGTCCCTAAAGACTATAAGGGACTTGGATAGAACCCAATAGAGTGGCAGCACTGCCACCAGTCCTGGAACTCATGGTACTTGGATTTTAGATTTTAGTCATGATACAGATGAGACTTCTTTTTTTTTAAATTTATTTACATATTTTTAAATTTTACTTATTTTTTTAAAGTAATCTCTGGGTGCCTGGGTGGCTCAGTTGGATAAGCAACTGCCTTCGACTCAGGTCATGATCCAGGGGTCCTGGGATCGAGTCCCACATTGGGATCCCCCTCCTTTGCAGGAAGCCTGCTTATTCCTGTGACTGCAACTCCCCCTGCTTGTGCATTCTCTCTCTCTCTCTCTCTGTCAAATAAATAAATAAAACCTTTTTAAAAAACTAATCTCTTAAAAAAAAACTAATCTCTATGCCCAAAATGGGGCTCAGACTCATGACCCTGAGATCAAGAGTTGCATGCTCTACAACTGAGCCAGCCAGGTGCCCCCCAATGAGACTTCTTAACAGAACATTTTGTTCATTAATCTAAAGTGCTTAAAGGGAATTCATGACAGAAACCTCAGTTAAGGTCAATATAGAAAGATGCTCTATGTCAATATTTTATTTTATTTTTTAAGATTTTTATTTATTTATTTGACAGAGACACAGTGAGGGGGAAAAACAAGCAGGGGGAGGGAGAGAGAGAGAGAAGCAGGCTTCCCGAAGAGTGGAGAGGCCGACTTGGGGCTCGATCCCAGGACCCTGGGATCATGACCTGAGCTGAAGGCAGATGCTTAACAACTGAGCCACGCAGGTGGCCCTTGTGTTGATATTTTAAAATATATGTGGGAGATGTACTGAAGATGGTGGAGGAGTAGGGGACCCTAAGTTTTTCTAGTCCCTCAAATATGGATAGATTGTTATCAAATCATTCTGAATACCTGTGAAACCAATCAGAGATCTGAGAAAAGAAATGCTACAGTTCTACAGATAGAACTGTGACCACTTTTTGGAAGGTAGGACGTGCAGAGACTTGAATCTGAGATATTCTATTGGAGGATATAGCAGAGGGGAGGGAGCCTGCTTAAGGAGGCTACTGCAAAGTATTAGAAGCAATAGAGTGCAAAATCAGAACTGTTAAAAGTCTGCTAGAGTGGGGGATGTCCCTGGCTTAAAGTGCTTTGGTGGTGAAGTAGGGTGAAATCCCAGGTGGGGCAGTATTGTCTCAGGATCCCCGTGGTCACAAGAAGAACAAGGGTGCCTGAGTGTGGCAGAGTTCCCAGGCATAGGATCCAGGAAGCAGACTCAAAGAGCGAGTCCAGGTGCTGGCTTTCTGTTCTGTGCTACCATAAACTGTGTACTGCTACACAGTTGAGGGACCACTTTACCCACAGGGGTCCAGCAAAAGACAGAAGCATGGTGAGATTCCCCCTCCCTTGCCAGGGAGGAACAGCATGGGTTCACACCACAGGAGTCTGTAAAATTTGGAGATTTGAAACTTAGTTGCCTGCCTGAGATAAAAAGGCCTGGGCAGTCAAAGGCTGGCTGAACACAGAGTTCAGATGGAAACTGTGAAGACAAGAGTGACTGACTACTTTTCTGGGAGGGATTGCTAAAGAGTGGGGGGCATGAACTTTCAGCTCTAGGGCTAGAGTGTGGGATGCTGACATTTTCATCCCGCCCATTGGTGCTGAAAGCCTTCAGGGAGCAAAACAGTGCCACATGGTAGAATCCCGAGCCACTTACACTGAGCACGATCCCCTGGCAAGAGAGGTGCATTTCCAGCAGGGCAAGGGCACAGGAGAATCAGCACAACAGGCCCCTCCCCCAGAAGACCAACAGGAACAACTGGTCCACACCAAGTTTACTGATCAGAGCTGTAAAGCATCAGCTCTTGGGCAAAATAGTATATAGCATCTGTGGATTTTATTATTAAGTCTTTCGGTTTTATTTTTTCAATTCTTTTTGTATTCTTTTTTAAATTTTTTATTTTTATATATACATTCTATATGTTATCTTTTGTTTCCTGTCATTATATTTTAATTTAATGTGTGTGTGTGTGTGTGTGTGTTTCTTTCTTGTTTTGGATCTAGTTTCTTTTAACAAGCAGACCAAAACACACCCAGAATCTAGTATTTTGTTTTGTTTCTGGTTTGTTTTTTTTTGTTTTGTTCTTGGATTTTTTTTTTCTGGTTTGTTTTGTGTTTTTTTTTTCTGTTGTCGTTGTTGTTATTATTGTCTTTTTCTTTCTTCTTTTCTGAACAAAATCATGAAATGGAAAAATTCATCCCAAGGGAGAGAATAGGAGGTAGTACTCACTCCCAAGGATTTAATCAATACAGATATAAGTAAGATGTATGAACTAGAATTTTAAAACAATGATTATAAAGATACTAGCTGAACTTTAAAAAGGCATAGAAGACACTAAAGAATTCCTTACTGTAGAAATAAAAGCACTAAAATCTAGTCAAGCCTAAATTAAAAATGCTATTACCAAGATGTAATCCCAAATGGAGACTCTAAAAAGGAGGATAAATGAGGCAGAAGAGAGTAAGTGATATAAAGGAGCCTGCTTCCCTCTCTATCTCTGCCTGCCTCCCTGCCTACTTGTGATCTCTCTCTCTGTGTGTCAAATAAATAAATAAAATCTTTAAAAAAAAATAGGGGTCCCAGAAGAGGAAGAGAGGGAGAGAGGAACAGAAGGCCTATTTGAACAAATCATAGCTGAGAAATTCCATAATTTGGGGAAGTAAATAGACATTCAAGTCCAGGAGGCACAGAGAATGCCCTCATAATCAACAAAAATAGGTCAACACCTTGACAGGTATTAGTGAAGCTTGAAAATTTCAGAGATAAAGAGAAAATCCTGAAAGCAGCTTGAGACAAGAATTCTTTAACTTACAAGGGTAGACACATAAGGCTGGCAACAAAACTGTCCAAAGAGACCTGGCAGACCAGAAAGGACTGGCATGATATATTTAGTGTGCTAAATAGGAAAAATATGCAGCCAAGAATACTTTATCCAACAAGGCTGTCATTCCAAATAGGAGAGATAGTTTCCAGGACAAACAAAAACTAAAGGAATTTGTGATCACTGAAACAGCCCTGAAAGAAATAGTAAAGGGGGTCCTTTGAGCAAAGAGAGCCCAAAAGCTTTATAGACCAAAAAGCATCACAGGCAATGTACAGGAAGAGCAACTTTACAGGTAATAAAATGGCACTAAATTCATATTTTTCAATAATTACTCTGAATGTAAATGGACTAAATGCTCCAATCAAAAGACATAGGGTATCAGAATGGATAAGTGAACAAGACCCATCAATATGCTGTTTACAAGAGATTCGTTTTAGACCCAAAGACACCTCCAGATTGAAAGTGAGGAGGTGGAGAAATATTTATCATGCCAATGGACATCAAAAGAAAGCTACAGTAGGCATCCTTATATCAGACAAACTGGATTTTAAACCAGACTGTAATAAGAGATGAAGAAGGACCCTATATCATAATAAAAATTGTTTATCCTACAAGAAGATCTAACAATTATAAGTATTTATGTCCCTAACTTGGAAGCACCCGAATATATAAACCAATTAATAACAAATTTAAAGAGACTTGTTGATAATAATACAATAATAGTAGGAAACTTTAACACCCCACTCACAGCAGTGGACAGATCATCAAATCAGAAGATCAACAAGAAAACAAGGGCTTTGAATGACACCCTGGACCAGATGGACTTCGTAGATACATTCAGAGCATTACATCATAAAGCAGCAGAATATACATTCTTCTCAAGTGCTCATAGAACACTTGAAGAGATGACATACAGGGTCACAAATCAGGTCTCAACTGGTACAAAAAGACTGAGATTATTCTGTGCATATTTTCAGACCACAATGCTTTAAAACTTGAACTCAATCACTATAGAAAATGTGGAAGGAACACAAATACATGGAGGTTAAAGAGCATTCTACTAAAGAATGAATAGGTCAACCAGGAAATTAAAGAAGAATTTTAAAAAATACATGGAAACAAACAAAAATGAAAACACAACAGTTCAGAACCTCTGAGATGCAGGAAGAATGGTCCTAAGAGGGAAGTATATAGCAATACAAGCCCTTTTCAAGAAATAAGGAAAGTCTCAACTACACAACCTAACCTTACACCTAAAGGAGCTGGAAAAGAACAGCAAAGAAAGCCTAAATCCATCAGGAGAACAGAAATAATAAACATTAGAGCAGAAATCAGAAAACAGTAGAACAGATCAACAAAACTAGGAGCTGGTTCTTTGAAAGAATTAATAAGATTGAGGGGTACCTGGGTGACTCAGTTAAGCATCTGCCTTTGGCTCAGATCATGATCCTGGGGTACTAGGGTCAAGCCCCATGTTGGGCTCCCTCCTCAGCAGGGAGACTTCTCCCTCTCCCCCTGCTCTTGCTCTCTCTCTCTCTCAAATAAATAAACAAAATTCTTTTTAAAAAAGAATTAATAAAATTGATAAACCCCTAGCCAGACTTATGAAAAAGAAAAGAGAAAGGACCCAAATAAATAAAATCATGAATGAAAGGGAAGAGGTCACAACCAACACTGAAGAAATACAATTATAAGAGAACATTATGAGACATAATATGCCAACAAATTAGGCAATCTGGAAGAAATGGATGTATTCCTAGAAACATATAAACTGCCAAAACAGGAAGAAATAGAAAACCCAAACAGACCTCATGACCAGCAAAGAAATTGAATCAGGCATCAAAAATCTCCCAACAAACAAGAGTCCAGGGCCAGATGGCCTCCCAGGGAAACTGGACAGTCACATGCAGAAATATGAAATTGGACCACTTTCTTACACCATACACAAAAATAAACTCAAAATGGATGAAAGAATTAAATGTAAGAGAGGAATCCATCAAAATTCTGGAGGAGAACACAGGCCGCAACTCTTTTGATCTTAGCCACAACAAATTCTTGCTCGACCCATCTTGAAAGACAAGAGGAATCACCACAACATTGAACTATTGGAACTTCATTAAGATGAAAAGCTCTTGCCCAGCAAAGGAAACAGTCAACAAAGCTAAAAGGTAATGGAATTGGAGAAGATATTTGCAAATGTCTTATCAGATAAATGTCTAGTATGCAAAATCTATAAAGAACTTATCAAACTCAATACCCAAAAAGCAAAAAATCCAGTTAAGAAATGGGCAGAAGACACAGACATTTCTCCAAAGAAGACATACACATGGCCAACAGACACAGGAAAAAATGCTCCACATCACTCGGCATCAGGGAAATACAAATCAAAGTCACAATGAGATTTGACCTCAGACCACTCAAAAGGGCTAAAATTAACTATTCAGGAAACAACAGATGTTGGTGAGGATGCAGAGAAATGGGAGCCCTCTAACACCGCTGGTGGGAATGCAATCTGGTGCAGCCACTCTGTTAAACAGTATGGAGGTTCCTCAAAAACTTAAAAGTAGAGCTACCTTATGACCCAGGAATTGCACTACTATATATTTACCCAAAGAATACAAAAATACTGATTTAAGGGGACACATGCATCCTGATATTTATAGCACTGGTATCAAAAATGGCCAAATTATGGAAAGAGCCAAAATATCCATCACATGATGAATGGATAAAGAAGTTGTTATATATAT
>ML097619.1:21190-60607 GCA_003697995.1 Taxidea taxus jeffersonii
ATGCAGAGAAAGGGCAAACTTCTTGCCCTGTTAGTTGGAATGCAAACTAGTATTCAAATCATGGCTCTGCCTGAGACTGTGCTTTCTTTGGGAAATCAGATTATGTCAGCTGTCTTTTCTGTAAAAGGCAATAATAATTTCACAAGGTTATTGTAAGGATTAAAAATAGAGATGAGAGTAAAATGTTCCTCACATAGATCCTCGATTAATATAACCACATTTACCTGTATTCAACATACATTTCCCCACCTGTGTATGAACATTACCCTGTTTATATATACCCCTATTATAACAGAAAGCCAAGAGAAGGTGCTGTGAAATAATAGATTGACTTAACTGCAAACAGCAGTTCACATTATTTCACTACTACTTCAGTATTCAATGTTTACATGAACGAAATAATTTTTGCTCGTGAAAACCACTTTTTCAAAACAAGTATGATGAGTTCAGACTTCTTCCCCCAAAGACCTTTCACTGTGTAATGGAAATGATTTATTGTCTTATGCATTTTATACATTGACAAATGTAGGTAGTGTCCCTCCATTGGTCCTTCCCTCAGCCCTGCCTGCCCCCTTCATACTTTGGATGCCTACAGACATTAGTCCCACTTCTAAAATGGAGAAATGAAAGGTTATAAAGTATGGGTCTAGTGGAGCTGGGAATAATTGGGAGAAGATAAAAGAACTGAAGGAACTAGAGATGTCTAGTTTGAAATAGAAAAGATCCAGGGTCTAGAGTAGCTGCATTTTAACAACCGCTGTCCCCATTCACTCTTTTTCCAGAGCCTCTATTTCCAGACCTCTATCCAGGAAGCAGCTAATTACTTCTTCTAGACCTTTAAAGGAGAAGTGAGAGGGAACTAATAGGCAGAGACACTCTAGCTTACCTACCAAAAAACACGAGCATCACTTTCTGCCTAGACCTCAGTTCCATCAGAAATAGGCCCTGAGCCTGGAACTGCCATCTAATCCCCAAAATCTAACCTGTAATCCAGACAAGAGGATAGAAGGCCCATGACAAAAACTCAGCATATTCCTGAATAACTTGTCCATAAGGAGAGAATGCACTTATGGTTCTCAATACTGCTTAAGCAACAGAATCGCATGTGGATTAAAAACAGATTTCCTGGGGCACCTGGGTGGCTCAGTGGGTTAAAGCCTCTGCCTTCGGCTCAGGTCATGATCCCAGGGTCCTGGGATCGAGCCCCGCATGGGGCTCTCTGCTGAGCAGAGAGCCTGCTTTCCCCTCTCTTTCTCTGCCTGCCTCTCTACTTGTGATCTCTATATGTCAAATGAATAAATCTTTAAAAAAAAAACAGATTTCCTGGGATCCTCTAAAAATTCTGTGTTTTACGCCAGTCAGACTGGCTAAAATTAACACAGGAAAAACAGATGTTGGCAAGGATGTGGAGAAAGGGGAACCCTTTTACACTGTTGGTGAGAATGCAAGCTGGTGCAGCCACTCTGGAAAACAATGTGGAGATGCCTCAAAAAAGCTAAAAATAGAACTAACCTATGAGCCAGCAATCACTTTACTGGATATTTACCCAAAGGATACAAAAGTACTGATTTGAATGGGCACATGCACCCCAATGTTTATAGCAGCATTATCAACAATAGCCAAACTATGGAAATAATAGAATATTACTCAACCATCGAAAAGAATGAAATCTTTGCGTTTGCAGTGATGTGGATGGGGCTAGAGAGTATTATGCTAAGAGAAATAGTCAGAGAAAGACAAACACCGTACAATTTCATCTGTATGTGGAATTTAGGAAACAAAACAGATGAATGCATGGGAAGGAAAAAAAAACAGGAGAGAGGGAGAGGTAAACCATAAGAGACTCTTAAAAACAAACTGAGGGGTAATGGGGGGAGGTGTTAAAGGGGCGATGGGTATTAAGGAGGGCACTCGTTGTGATGAGCACTGGGTATTATATGTAAGTGATGAATCCCAAAATTCTACTCCTGAAACCAATATGACACTATATGCCAAATACCTAGAATTTAAATAAAAACTTGGAAGAAAAAAATTAATATTCTGTGTTTTAAACAAATGTCTTAGGTGTGTAGCCAGGGATGAGAAGTTCTTAATGCAGTAGTTTTCAAGCGTAAGCATGAGTCAGACTCACCTAGAAAGCTTTTACAAACAGATTGCTGGGCCCTAGCCCCAGAGTTTTCAATTCATTTGGTCTGGAGAAGGGCCCAAGAATTTGAATTTCCTCCAAGTTCCCAGGTAATGTCGATGTTACTGGTCCAAGGACCACATTCGGAACAACTGGCAAAGCCTGTCTGAGTTTGGCCTTGATATCAAACAATTCCCACAGCCTCTTCCTCATTCTGCCCCTCTACCAAATAAATGTAGAGGGAATTAGAGCTAAGCAAACTCTCAGTTAGCAAGACAATCTTTACCCTGTGTACCACTACAGAAAACAATCAGTCACAAGCCTCTCAAGGTTGTCAAGTGTGACAGACATAAACACACCTCAGGCCACCTGCTGCATAATATCAAATTTCTCAACAACTGCTGGCCCCTGAAGGGCACAGCTGGCCCAGCAGGGAACAGCAGTCCATGACCTCACTGTTTTGCTGGGGACTACCTAATCCATAGTGCAACCGGGGGGACCTCAGTCTCTATGCAGATGTGTCTGCACCCAAATAAAACAATTTTCCAGCAGGACATAACTCTGAGAACAGAAGCCTAATCCTACCACAATTATGAGGTTTATCACTGCCTCAAGAGAACTTTCGAGCTTCTTTTCCAAGGCTGATGACCCTTTGCTTTTACCCCCACTCCTCCACCCCCAACCATAGCCCCCTTATCCTTCAAAAGCATTCCCGAGCTTGCACAAAAGAGCAGAGACTAAAGAACTTCACCCCTAAGATGCGGGGAAAAGTCCTGGGGAGGTTTTTAGAAAACAGGGTTTCATGACTCACACAAAACCAGAGAGTGTGACACTCCTTCAAATTACACTCCATGGGGCACTTGGGTGTCTCAGTCAGTTAAGCATCTGCCTTTTGCTCCGGTCATGGTCCCAGGGTCCTGGGATCAAGCCCCACATGGGGCTCCCTGCTCGGCGGGGAGTCTGTTTCTCCCTCTGCCGCTCTCCCCACTCATGCTTTTTTGCTCTCTGTCACTTTTTCAAATAAATAAATAAAATATTTTTTAAACATCCCAAATAACAAATAACACCCCACATCCCAAAAAGGCACTCTAACGAATAATCTCGGTTGAAAGTTTGCTGCGAATCAAACTGTACAGACCTTGTTGCTGCTGCTGTTGTTGTTCTGAGCTTTCTTTATAAAATTGGAAAGAATGGTTGCTTCCACTTCTACTCTTGGAAGTTTCTTGACAGTGCTAGTATTTGAAAATTCAGCTGGGGATGGGAAAGATGAATGAGAAGGTGATTCACAGTGCGTGCTCTAGTTTGAGGGGGGTCAACAGGACTTGAGGCCCAGAGGAGATGCCTCAAAATTGCTTAGCACATTATCATAACAATCCTGTTCCATAACTTGCAGTGAAGTTTTATAGAAGAGGAAGGTTTTACAGGAAAGGAAAGTTTTACAGAAGAGAAGTAGCCTGACTTTGCACTCAGCTAGTAAGTGGTATATATAATTGAGATTCAAACTCAGGCCTCTATCTCAAATCCAGTGCTCTTACCCCTTCAACACAGTTGGTACAAACATGGAACTTGATGCCTGTTCCCCAAAGGCTACTGCATGGCCTATGGGTGAGGGAAGCCTAAACCCTATCTATAGTTCTACCTCCTTTACTACTTACTCCTGGCACCTCTGAGGTGTGGTGAAACATAATCAAGAACCCCTATAGTGGTCAAAATGAAAATTCACTCTAAACTCGCATATGTTATTTTAGAGAGATTACTAGGCTGAGAGTGGAAGTACATTTTTAAGGCACTGTGACAAGGGGCACAGTGTAGTATAACTCACCTAGCTTAGGATACACATGGGGAGTCCATATTCTTATTTTCCCAGTTTTATTAAGATATAATCAACAGGGGCACCCGGGTGGCTCAGTCATTAAGCGTCTGCCTTCGGCTCATGTCATGATCCCTGGTCCTGGGATCGAGCCCCACATTGGGCTCCCTCCTCAGCGGGGAGTCTGTTTCTCCCTCTCCCTCTGCCTATCCTCCTCGATTGTTCTCTCTCTCTCCCTTTCAAACAAATAAATAGAACCTTAAAAAAGATATAATTGACATATAACATTATGTAAGTTTAAGGTGTACAACACAGTGATTTGCTAATGTATATATTGTGAAATGATTACCACAATAAGTTTAGTTAACATCTATCATCTCACATACTTACAAAGTTTTTTCTCCTTGTCATGAGATATTTTAAGGTCTACTTTCTTAGAACATAAGCAATAGCACGGAGGACCACGGAGGAAGTGAGGGAAATCCAAAGGAGGAGAAATCAGAGAAGAAGACGAACCATGAAAGACCATTGACCGTGAGAAACAATCTGGGGGTTCAGAGGGGAAGAGGGTGGGGGGAGGGGGTAACAAGGTGATGAGTATTGAGGAGGGCACGTGCTATGGTGAGCACTGGGTGTTATACTTAACTAAGGAACCGTTGAGCACTGCACCAAGGACTAACTATATGCTACACAGCAGTTAACTAAATATAAATAAATAAATAAATAAATAAATAAATAAATAAATAAAAGATGTACTCTCTTAGCAACTTACCGATATACAAAGAATTGTTAGCTATAGTCATCATGTAGTATCTTGCACCCCCAGAACTTATTTATCTTACAACTGGAGGTTTGTTCCTTTTGACCCCCTTCACCCAATTCCCCCACTGCAACCGACCTGTGGCAACAATGAATCTAATCTGTTACTATGAGTTTGATCCTTTTAGATTCCACATATAAGTGAAATATCATGCATACAGTATTTGTCTCTTGGTCTGACTTACTTCACTTAGAATAATGCCCTCAAAGTTCATCCGTGTTGTTGCAAATGGCAGACAGGATTTCTTTATTTTTTATGGCTGAGTAATAATACATTACATACATATATATCTATACACACCCCCCCACATGTGTGTGTATATATATGTGTGTGTATGTGTATATATATATATGTATGCATACATATATATGTATGTATATATATATGTGATGTATATATCATATTTTCTTTATCTGTTCATCCATGGATGGACATTTGGGATGTTTCCATGTCTTAGCTATTGTACATAATTCTTAAATGAACATAAGGATATGTAATATTTCTGATCCCAAATTCTTAACAGCTGCTTAAGTCATTGGATATGTAGGTGGAAAGGTGTAAGCAGTAGGGAACAAGGCTCGTTGGATGATATGAAAATGAATGCTTTGCTTCCTCCATGTAATACCACCATCTACAGTGGAATTTCTGCATAAGTTTCTTTGAAGAAAAAATTATTTTCTTAATGCCTCAGTCTCTAGTAAAGCCATCTGTGTCTTGGTATTATTCTGAGACATTATTCCTTTCCATAATTCCTTGTCTATTGCTGGGATGCAATCAAGGGTCAAAGAAAACAACACAACTGAGAAGCCCTTGGTACATGTTCCTGTTGCTCACTTTCTGAATTCAGATTTTCCTTAAAATAATCAACTTCTCTTTCAGGAAGCTTCAAAATCTCAGGATGATTGTTCTGAGCTCTTAGGACATGTTACCAAAAGCTAAAAGCATTTTCTTCCTCTTCAGACCCCATCCTTTTGTATGTGTGTCTGGGAACAGATTGAGTTTCCTCAGAAGTGCCAAAATCCTGCCTGGTGTGTGTTGGGAAGCAAGCAGGTTTTTAGTGAAATTTCACCTTCTGTCCATCACAGGTTCCTCCAGATTGCTTGCTCCCTGGGAGCTCCTGGGATCATTCAGCTGGTTCAAGCCCTATGTTGGGAACAATTCCAGCCAGCATGCCTGGAATGACACATGTGACTTGGTAAGGCGAAGCTTCTCTTCTTTTTCCTTCCTGGAACTGCCATGTTTAATCTTCCTCCAAGTCCCAATTGTGTTTGAACCTTGTGGTCGGGCTGTCTGATCCTGCTTCCTTCCCCTCTGACTGTTTTCTACCACAAACTTGGTTGCCCACTTGAAGGGAGCTCCATGTTGTCCTGCAGTTTCTTTCTTTTGAGGTGCAGAATTGGTTTCTTTCCCCTAATGATGGCCAAGAGAAGCTTGTGAAGAGATTGAATCCTGAAGCTGCCACACTATTAAGAACTGATTCAAAATGACTACAAGAGGGTGGGAAGAAGAAACACCACAAAAACCCATTTACCAGGCCAGCTCTTGGCAGAACTGAGGGATTTATAGCCAGGTTTTGGTAGTTTAGCCCTAGTACTCTCTTCTTCACACATCTCTAGAGTATCAGGGGCCAAGATTGCCTTCTATTGTATGTGTCACACTCCAGAAACTTGGGGTTCCACCCTCCTTTGATAGTCCAGTGCTCTTCCCTTGTATATACTAAAGGTTTCAGTAGATCTGTAGCTCAGAAAAAGAGATAAAAGCAGAGTAATATATTTTGCAATAACATCATAGTGGGGAGGGGTTGGGATACCCCTGGACAAAGTCTTTCTGTGTATGTGTGTGTGAGGAGACATCCCCTAGCATGATTCCTGAGGTTTGTGGCAATGCCTTCTTGGCAGGGGTGAGGGGGTCAGGGTTGGGGGGCTGGGTAATACTCTCTTTTGACTTTTTCAATACTCTCATTCATACCATGTACCTTAGCTTGTTTTATAATAATAACAATAGCTAATGACAAAAATTAGAGCATTTACGTGCCAGGCATTGTAATAAGTACTGTAGATGTATTTATGCAGCTAACAAACAACTCTGTGAAGGAAATATTATTACTGCCCCAGGTTTTAGATGAGGATACTGAGACACCGAATAATTAAGTAGCCCAAGGTCACCCACCCAGTAAGGAACAGAGCTGTGATGGTATCTCTGTTCACCCAGGCACCTGTGTGGCTTCCTTTGATCCAAAGTACTTTCTGCTGGTGGGTTGGGCTAGTGTTTCCTCCTCGTTGAGATCCTGGATCTTTCTTACTCAAGCCACTGCCAGCGATTCTGAACACTGCATATGTTCTGAGCCTCTACTTTCATGAAAAATTATTTATTTTGACTGAGACAATTTATAAAACAACAAAAAAATTTAAATGATAAGTCACACTAAGTGACACCACTCCTTAGAGAGCAAGATATCCTCCCCTTCCTTGCCACTCAGAGATGGCTTCTTTACATTTTTCTTTCCAGAAACCATTTACGATTAGTTCTCCCAACTGAGCAACAAGAAGGACAAGGTCAAAGCCATACTCTGACTCATCACATAAGCAATTTATGGGAGAAATTCATGATGCTAGTGAGTGCTATGTTTGTGGACAAATATACTTATCTGGACACTCTGATTTACACAAGCTCCTCTAACCAAACACAGCCTACAAACCAATGAAGTGTGATTCTACGAAGAAGGAACATTTATTTTTATGTACTTTATTATCTCCTTAAAAGTAAAAAAAAAAAAAGAACTATATTTTTGTCAGATGTTTTTCTTAAATCAGTTCACAACTCTCTCCCACTTCTCTTGGATCTGACATGAGGCCACCCAATTTCCCAGTCAGAGCTACTGGAGAAACACTGGGAAGAAGATTGAAGAGAGGAAGAAGAAGCAGATTTAGGAGTGTTTTGCTTATGTTAACTGCCATAACCCCTCCAAGGAACAAGGATGGGCATAGGAGCTGGCTGAGTCTCAATTCCTCGCCCACAAAATTCACACACATTAAAGGTGTCACTACATGTTCTTTCAAGAACAGGGTCAAGGTGTGGGGTTTCTTTGTTTTTTTGAGAATTCTTTCTTGTTATGATGAACCAGAAATACAAGATTCCACTGTAAAACTGGAACAGTGACAGAATACGGATGAACTTATTTCCCTCAAGGGAAATAGAAAGAGGGTCAAACAAAGCCAATGAATGGAGAAGCCCAAGATTGGTTGGAGATAAACATAAGGATAATAGCATTTCAGCACAGATAGTTTCTGATCCTTCCCAGCAGGTATCTGCCATCGTTCTATCCCTCTTTCTTCTGAAGCATCTGCCAAACAAAATGGCTATTTCCTCTCTATTGCAGGTATACACCAACCCAACAGTATCTCTTCGGACATGATACAAAGCCAAGAGGAAAGTTTATACATCCCATTCCAGGGTAGAAAGTGCACATAACCAACTCAGCACATTCATTATACGATGTCAATGTACGTGGAAGAAACTTTAATCAAATCAGAGGTACTACCTCGTGTAACCCATTCTATGGCTCTGTTCTGTGGCTATGCCAGTGATAATTTCATTCCCCTGGCTTGTGACTGATTTAGGAACAGAAGGAGGTGCAAATTTAATCAACGAGACATGGAGGGGATTCTGCCTGGGGCTTCTAGAAATGTTTCCTCACTCTCAAAAAGTGACACAAGTGAAATATCACTACCTCCCTATTCAAACCATCCCAATCCACTAGCAAAGATGTGGAGCAACTGGAACTCTACTGTATTGCTGGTAGGAATGTAAACTGGCACAACCACTCTGGACAAGAGTTTGGCCATTTCTTATTAACATACATTTACCATTTGACTCAGAAATCATATTCTTGGGCATTTACCCTAGACCAGGGTTTCTCAGCCTCAGCACTATTGACGTCTCAGGCCTACTAACTCTGGGCTGTGGGGAGCTAGTCTATGCATTGTAGGATGTTTAGCAGCATCCTTGGTAGATGCCTTTCCATAGATGCCAGTAGCACTCCCCACCCCCCCGGTTGAGACAATGAAAATGCCTCCAGATATTGCCAAGCATCTCTGGGGGGGGCAGGTCAAAATTGCCCCTGGTTGAGAACAATATCCCTGGAGAAACGAAACATGTTTGTCTAAAAACCTGTACCCAAATGTTTATGGAGGTTTTATTCATAATTGCCAAAAACTAGAAACAACTCAAATGTCTTTCTTTTTGCTTTTTAAAGATTTTATTTATTTGAAAGAAAGATAGAGAGAGAGAGAGAGAGAATGAACAGAGGAGAGGGAGAGCTCAGCAGGGATGTTGAGCAGGGAGCCTGATCTGGGGCTGGATCCCAGGACCCTGGAACCAGGGTCTTAGCCAAAGGCAGAAGCTTAACTGATTGAGACATCCGGGCACCCCTCAAATGCCTTTCAATAGGCAAATGAACATCAAACACTGCCAAAGATATGCAGTGGAATCCTAATCAGCAGTAAAAGGGAAGGGGTCATTAATATACCCAGTAAATTCAATGGATCTCAAAGGTATTATGCTGAGTGAAAGAAGTCAGTCTCACAACATTACACACTGTATGATTCTATTTATATGGCATTCTTGAAAAGACAAAATTGTAAGTACAGAAAGCAGATCAGTGGTTACCAGAAATTAGGAATGAAGGAAAGGTGTGACAAAGGGATAACATGAGGGAATTGGGGATGGGGGTGGTAGAACTCATCTGAATACTGATTATGGTTGTTTTCACATGTATCAAAGCTTATAGAACTGCACATCAAAAGAACCAATTTTATTACATGTTCATTTAAGAAGTAAAATTTTTTAAAATAAGAAGGTTAAAAAAAAAACATGACACAAAGTTTCTGTATGCTATTAAATGAAGACGTGATTCCAGCAGCTGCTATAGCCATGCTGGCCTTGCTAATGTCAGTGACAATCAACACTGGAACTGCCCCTCCCGGGACTTCTTGTTCTGTGAGATAATATGTTTCCCTTATTCTGAAAGCCACTTCCACTTTAATTTCCTGTTACTTGTAGCTAAAAGCGTTTCTCACAAATAGATGTTAAATGTTGTTATTTGTTGACACGTTAACATTTCATTTTTTTAAAAGATTTTATTTATCCATTTGAGAGAGACAGAGTGAGAGAGAGCATGAGAGGGGAGAAGGTCAGAGGGAGAAGCAGACTCTCAGACTCTCCGTGGAGCTGTGAGCCTGATGTGGGACTCCATCCTGGGACTCCAGGATCATGACCTGAGCTGAAGGCAGTCGCTTAACCAACTGAGCCACCCAGGCGCCCTTCATTTGGTTTTTAAAAAGTAAACATTGAATCTCTAATAAGTTATATTGAAATAATTAAATGCAATATTAATGGAGAACAATCTAGAAGTTTTTTTTAATAAAAAAGATCATGAATGATAGAACCTTAATAACTTCTCACATCAACCCAGCTTTTTACATCTCAAAAGCATCTTTACATTCACCACTTCACTTGCTCCTACTGATACCCTATGAGGGAGGCAGGCATCATTTATCCCATTTTAGAGGTGAACACATACTCTGTAAATGAGTGATAGGTAACATGTTTATGGTCAATACCTTAACATAAAAGAGTAACTAATGGTGTAACTTTATTGTAGGAGTGTGCTGGAGTAAGTATTTTTGGATAGAGGAGGCCACTGTGAGTAGTTTTTTGTTTTTTTGTGTGTGTTGCTTTTTTTTCTGAGTGAGACAGAAAACCATTAGAGGCTTCTGAGCAGGGGAATGGCATGACCTGATTCCAAGGATCACTCTGGCTATTGGACTCTGGCTATTGCAGGGAAGCAGCAGTGAGTACAGACCTGAAGGGAGTATCTCCTTCCTAGAGGGTAAGGTGAAAGAGTTTAAGGAAAGGGGGTGGAATGTAGAAGGAGCTGAGAGTGCAAAGACCCTGAGGCAGCACTGTGCTTGGTATGCTCAAAAAATGGCAAGGGAGCCAGTGTGGCCTGGAGTGGAAGGAGCGAAAGGGAAAAGTATAGGAAGTAAGATAGGAAGGTGGAGGGGGCACAGGTTAAACTTGAGGCCTACTTGTGGAAGCAGGGAGACCTGTTGGGGATTATTGCTGCAGGACAGGTGAAAAATGATGTTGGACTGATTGGACCCAAGTGGGAACAGTGGCAGTGGTGAGGCATAAGCCTCCGAATGTAAGTCAGGGGGCAGACCTCACAGGACTTGCTCTGGATGGATACAGGATGTAATATGTAACAGGAGGACAGTACAACTTTTTTGGACATTACAACTTTTAAGTCACCAAATCAGATCTATACATGTCTGCCTTTGTATTTTTAAAAAGGGTGACTGTACCTCTTATTGCAGCAATGAATGTTCTAGTACCTGCTGATAACTTTGAGACATCCTCTCTTTCCGAGAGGAGATGGTGAAAGAGTCCTCAAAAAATAAAGGTAAAGAAGGATGAAATAGGTAGTAAAAGATCCTGAAAACCTTAGGAGGAAATTAAATATAACAGGGGCACAGATTATGCTCTCATACCCTTCCAGACTCTGAAAGAGAGAGGAAGATCTGTGAAGTAATAGCTGGTTACATAGATGGTGTTAAACACCAGGATTTGACCTCAACATCACCAATCACTGGGGAAATACGACTCAAAATTATAATGAGATACCACCTAACACCCATTAAGATAGCTATTGTAAAAAATACAAAAAGAGGGGCGCCCGGGTGGTTCAGTGGGTTAAAGCCTCTGCCTTCCGCTCAGGTCATGATCCCGGGGTCCTGAGATCAAGCCCCACATCGGGCTCTCTGTTCAGCGGGGAACCTGCTTCCTCCTCTCTCTCTGCCTGCCTCTCTGCCTACTTGTGATCTCTGTCAAATAAATAAACAAATAATCTTTAAAATAATACAAAAGATAACAACTGTTGAAGAATATGTGGAGAAATTAGAAACCTTGTGCACTGCTGGAATATAAAATGGTGTAGCCACTATGGAAAACAGTCTGGCATTCCTCAAAAAATTAAAGATCGAATTAACATCTGATTCAACAACTGCACTTCTTGTTATATACCCAAAAGGATTGAAAACAGGGACTTAAACATATATTTGTCCACCCAGGTCCAGAGCAGCATTATTCACAATAGCTAAAAGGTGGAAGAATGACACCTGGGTGACTCAGTTAAGTGTCTGCCTTTGGCTCAGGTCATGAACCCGGGGTCCTGGGATTGAACCCCGTGTCCAGCTCCCTGCTCAGTGGGGAGCCTGCCTTTCCCTCTCCCTCTGCCTACTGCTCCCCCTGCTTGTGCTCTCTCTCTCTCAAATAAATTTTAAAAAATTTTTAAAATAAAAAATAAAAATAAAAGGTAGAAGCCAGCCAAGTGTCCACTGAAGAGTGAATGGATACACAAAATGTGATATGTGCATACAATAGATTACTTATTCAGCCTTAAAAAGGAAGGAAATTCTGACACATACTCATTACATGGATGAACCTCAAGGATAGTATGAAATGAGCCAATCGCAAAAAGACAAATACTGTAGGATTCCATCTACATCGATATATAATGTAGTCAAATTCATAGGGACAGAAAGTAAAATGGTGGTTTCTAGGGGCTAGGAGTGGGAAGGAATGGGGACTTATTGTTAATGAGTACACACTTCAATTTTTCAAGATGTTAAGTTCTGGATATGGTAGGTGGTAATGGTTGCACAATATGAATGTACTTGATGCTATTGAAACATATACTTAACATAGTTAAAATAGCAAATTTTTTTGACAAAGCAGGAAGGAATGTCCAGTGGAAAAAAGTCTCTTTAACAAATGGTGTTAGGAAAATTGGACAGCCACATGCAGAAAAATGAATCTGGACCACTTCCTTACACCACACACAAAAATAGACTCAAAATAGATGAAGGACCTCAATGCGAGAAAGGAATCCATCAAAATCCTTGAGGAGAACACAGGCAGCAATCTCTTCGACCTCAGCCTTAGCAACTTCTTCCTAGGAACATCATCAAAGGCAAGGGAAGCAAGGGCAAAAATGAACTATAGGGACTTCATCAAGATCAAAGGCTTTTGCACAGCAAAGGAAACAGTTAACAAAACCAAAAGACAACTGACAGAATGGGAGAAGATATTTGCAAACAACATATCAGATAAAGGGCTAGTATCCAAAATCTATAAAGAGCTTATCAAACTCAACACCCAAAGAACAAATAATCTAATCAAGAAATGGGCAGAGGACATGAACAGACATTTCTGCAAAGAAGACATCCAGATGGCCAACAGACCCATGAAAAAATGCTCCACATCACTGGGCATCAGGGAAATACAAATCAAAACCACAATGAGATACCACCTCATGCCACTCAGAATGGCTAAAATTATCAAGTCAGGGAATGACAGATGCTGGTGAGGATGTGCAGAAAGGGGAACCCTCCTACACTGTTGGTGGGAATGCAAGCTGGTGCAGCCACTCTGGAAAACAGCATGGAAGTTCATCAAAAAGCTGAAAACAGAGCTACCTTAAGATCCAGCAATGGCACTACTGGGTATTTACCCTAAAGATACAAATGTAGTGTTCCGAAGGAGCACGTGCACCCAAATGTTTGTAGCAGCAATGTCCACAATAGCCAAGTTATGGAAAGAACCTAGATGTCCATCAACAGATGAATGGATAAAGAAGAAGTGGTATATATATACAATGGAATACTATGCAGCCAGAAAAAAAAGAAATCTTGCCATTTGTGATGAATGTGGATGGAACTAGAAGGTATTATGCTTAGCAAAATAAGTCAATCGGAGAAAGACAACTATCATATGATCTCCCTGATATGAGGAAGTTGAGAGGCAACGTGGGGGGGGGTTGGCAGGTAAGAAAGGAATAAATGAAAGAAGATGGAATCGGGAGGGAGACAAACCATAAGAGACTCTTAATCTCATAAAATAGCAAACTTTATGTATTTATACTTTATCACAACTTTTTTAAAAAGAAAAAAACAGGGGCGCCAGGGTGGCTCAGTGGGTTAAAGCCTCTGCCTTCGGCTCAGGTCATGATCCCAGGGTCCTGGGATGGAGCCCCAAATTGGGCTCTCTGCTCAGCAAGGAGCCTGCTTCCCTTCCTCTCTCTCTGCCTGCCTCTCTGCCTAGCTGTGATCTCTGTCTGTCAAATAAATAAATAAAGTCTTTAAAAAAAAACATAGGATTTGATTTTCTGGATTATACTAATAACTCAAGAATGATAATCCCTGGGAATCTCACAAAGAACATCTTTGAGAATAAATGTTTGTCTAAATGTTAATCTATTCTTTGAATAGATTTCTAGAAATGGAATCCTTGGATCTGTTTGAACACTAGTAAACTCTCCTTTTGAGGTATATTGCCAAATTTCACCGTGGTAAATGTACAACTTAAACTATGGCAGAAAACAAAAAAAAAAACAGAGAAAATATTAGTAACAAACATAACAAAAGGTTAATTGTCTAATAGGAAAATAAATTGATCTTGAAAATAAATTTATCAACAAATTGTTAAGCAAAATACACTAAGACCAAAATAGGTATATTGATAATGAAAATGAACAGACATCCTATAAACACACACACAAAATGACTTTTTAAAAAAATATTTTATTTATTTATTTGACAGAGAGAGAGAGAGATCACAAGTAGACAGAGAGGCAGGCAGAGAGAGAGGGAGAAGCAGGCTCTCTGCTGAGCAGAGAGCCTGATGCGAGACTGGATCCCAGGACCCTGAGATCATGACCCGAGCCAAAGACAGTGGCTTAACCCACTGAGCCACCCAGGCGCCCCCACAAAATGACTTTTAAATTTATGAAGTAGTCCTACCTCACAGGCATCAAAGAAATAATGCAAGAGTGCCTGGGTGGTTCAGTTGGTTAAGTGTCTGCCTTCAGCTCAGGTCATGATCTCAGGGTCTTGGGATTGAGCCCTGCATTGAGGTTCCTGCTCAGCGAGGAGTCTGCTTCTCTCTCTCTCTCTCCCTCCCTCCTTTGTTGAGGGTTCTTATCAAGAATTGATGCTGTATTTTGTCACATGCTTTTTCTGCATCTATAAGAGGATCTTAACCCTTCTTTTATTAATGTGGTGTATCACACAGATATATTTGCAGATACTGAACTACCCCTGAAGCTCATGAATAGAACCCATTTGGTCATGGTGAATAATTCTTTTAATGTACTGTGGATTTGATTTGCCAGTATCTTGTTGAGAATTTTTGCATCCATGTTCATCAGGGATATCAGTCTGTAATTCTCCTTTATAGTGGAATCTTTGTCTGGTTTGGGAATCAAGGTAATGCTGGCCTCAGAGAAGGAGTTTGAAAGTTTTCCTTCCATTTCTATTTTTTGGAACAGTTTGAGAAGAGCCAGTATTAACTCTCCTGTAAATGTCTGGTAGAATTCCTCTGGGAGGCCATCTGGCCCTGGTTTTTGGTTTTTGTTTTTGTTTTCTGGGAGATTTTTGATGACTGAATCCATTTCTTTGCCGGTTATGGGTCCACTCAAATTTTCTATTTCTTCCTGTTCCAGTTTTGGCAGTTTGTATGTTTCTAGGAATGTATCCATTTCTTCCAGATTTCTCAGTTTGTTGGCATATAATTTTTCATAATATTCTCTTATAATTGCTTGTATTTCTGTGGTGTTTGTTGTAATCTCCTCTTTCATTTGAGATTTATTTGCTTCCTTTCTCTTTTCTTTTTCATAAGTCTGTATAGGGAGTTTTCAGTTTTAGTAAGCCTCAAAGAATCAGCTTTTAGGTTCATTGATCTGTTCTACTGGCTTTTGTGTGTGTTTCCATATCATTTATTTCTGCTCTACTCTTTATTGTTTCCCTTCTCCTGCTGGCTTTAGGTTTTATTTGCTTTTCCATGTCTAGCTCCTTTAAGTGTAAGGTTTGGTTGTACATTTGAGACTTTTCTTGTTTCTTGATCCTTGCCTGTGGTGCAATATACTTCCCTCCTAGAATAGCCTTTGCCACATCTCAAAGGTTTTTGGAATTTTGTGTTTTCATCCTTATTTGCTTCCATATATTTTTTTTACTTCTTTTAATTTCCTGGTTAACCCATTCATTCTTTATTAGGATGTTCTTTAATCTCCATTTATTTATGGTCTTTCCTAACTTTTTCTTGTGGTTGACTTCAAGTTTTATATCATTATGGTCTGAATATATGTATAGTATGATCTCAATCTTTTTGTACCTAAGGGCTGATTCATGACCTAGTCTGTGATCTATTCTGGAGACTATCCCATGTGCACTAGAGAAGAATCTGTATTCTGCTGCTTTGGGATGAAATGTTCTGAATATATCTGTTAAGTCCATCTATCCATGTGGGGCCTGAGTGGCTCAGTTGGTTAAGGTCCAACTCTTGATTTTAGCTCAGCAAGATCTCAGGGTTGTGAGATTGAGCCCCTTCTAGGCCTCAGCTGGGGGCATGGAACCTGCTTAAGATTCTCTCTTTCCCTCTCTCTCTGTCCCTCCCCACCCCTGTCTCCCTCTCTAAAACAAAACAAAACAAACAAACAAAAAAGGAAACTGGATCCTATTTTCCCTAGAGCTGAAGCTTTGGAGCACTCTATGATCAGCAGACTTGGTGTGTGGGAAGAGTTCATACTGGTGGTCACAATATGATCACCACAGCCTGTGGGGGTGTGGGAGGAGTTCATTTTGGTCCCCTGCAGGGTGGGACTTGGTGGGTGCTAATTCTCGGTCTGACTTGCCCTAGTGGAAATGCACCTGCAGGGCTCAGGGGGTCAGGGTTTGGTGTAAGCACCTCTGGCCTCCACTTAAGTTGGTCAGTGCTGATGGGCAGCTTGGGGGATGAGGGGCGGGAATGACGTTGCTTTGCCGCCTGGGTCCTGGAGCAGGATGTTTGCACCTGCCAGTTTTCAGGAAGCCCTCACGGAAGAGCAACCACCCGCCTTTTGTCCTCTGCTGCCACCAGATCTCTGCCTTCACCCAGCCTGCGTCTGAGTGTCCGTCTGCCAGGCAGCAGGGTATTCCTGTGTTTTATCTCCAGCATGTGGCTGGCTTTCAAAACCCCAAATTTGAGAGATCGAAATGGCACAGGCCCACGCTGATCCTCTGGGGGAGGGTGTCGCTTCCCATTGCCAGGTGCCAGCATATCCCAAAAACTGGCCCGCGCAGCACATCTCCTCTCAGAGTCCAAGGCAAAGCACAGCAAAGAGCCAGCACCAAGGTTCCGGGTCAGCCGGCATCCCCCGTCCTGTTAGTGTACCGAACAGCTCAAAGGAGCCCTGAAGGAGCCTGCTGGGTTCTTTTGTCCCCAGCAAGGCCCTGCCGCCTCCCCAAAGCACTCCAATAAGGGGACCGGTTTCTTCTCCGGCGACCCAGGGGATCCTCAGACCAGGCTGTCCACACCTGGGGGCCGCCCTCCTTCCCCCCCAGAGATCCCCTAAGCCTGCCAGTGGAGGCCTTGACAAGGGCGCCGACCTCTAAAACTTGAGACTTTGACTCCATGGCTTCTAAAATCTTGCAGTATTCAGACCCCCTCCTTTTCCTAGTCATGGTTTTGGGGAAGAGTTTTTCTTGTGCAGTCCCCTAGGCCTGTTTGCACTCTCTCTCTTGCTCTTCTCTCCGTGATCAGGGCTCCCTCCCCCTGCAGTGCCCAAGGCTCTTTTCTCTCCCCAATTAACTCTCTGCAGCTCCTACCTCTTCCTTGAAGTGGCAGGGATTGTTTTTCTGTTTGTTTGTTTTTTGTTGTTGTTTTTTTAAATCTCCTGTTGTGCAGTTTGTTCTCTCAGACCTTGAATGGATTTCTTGGGTGTTCAGAAAGATTTGCTGTTATCTAGCTGTGTTGGTGGGGGCAAGGCAAGCTGTGGTCCCCCTACTCCTCAGCCATCTTATCCTCATCCTAATTTTTAATTTTTTAAACATTCTTTAACAGCAAAACAAACAATTATTAAGGTTGTCTTCAAATGATTACAGTTTGGAAGACTCTTATGTGGGTCTTTAACAGATTTGTAGGCATTTCCAACTTACTCTAAAGCAGTTCGGTTTTCAAGGTGGTGCTTTTTATATTGTAACACACATAAAAACAGAGATCCTGTTAACATGCAGGTTCTGGTTTATCTGGTCTGGGGCAGGGAAGCTGAGAGTTTGCATTTCCCACAAGCTGAACCAGTGGTTCAACCTAATAAGGAACAGAGTAAATTTTTTGTATTTAAATTCAATTAATTAACGTATAGTGTATTATTTGCTTCAGGAGTAAAGGCCTGTGGTTCGTCAGTCTTATATAATACCCAGTGTTCATTACAACACATACAGAGTAATTTATTTTTAACAGAGACAGCTAGTTCATTGTGACTATGTGAAAGGACTGTCTGACAGCCATGGTCCTAAATTTAAGAACGTGCTTAGCTACTCAGCATGGGAGTGTTATTGAACTGGCCCGAAGATGAAGAGTAACAATTGTGGAGGAAAAGGAAAGGCTAACATTGCCAAGTTGAAGGACTCAAAAGAATGGGATTGGTATCAGCAACATTTGGGTCACGCAACTTGCTATATTGATGCTCCTTCAGTCACCTCAGATGAGGCCTCCCTACAGGCAAAAGCAGCTCTCTTCAAAATGGGGCATTAGCATCTCAGGCAGCTCCAGACAAAAGACTGATCTACAGACCCAAGTGGTTGTGGCGAGTTTGCTTTCTATCCCCACACTCAGGCCGAGGAAACGGCAGCATTTTCCACGGTGGTTTTGGTGTTTGGGAAATATTCTCTCCGTCACTAGCGAGTCTCACAATTACGCAAGGTAGGTATTCTTATCCTCACTTTGCCCTTGTAGGAACTGAGGCTCAGTTAGATTAAGCAACTTGTCCTTGCTCACTGTGGTAGGCAGAATAATGTTACTTTACCTGGCAAGAAGAGACCTGGCAGATACAATTAAGGGTGTTGTGATGAAGAAATTATTCTGGATTATCGGGGTGGACCCAGTGCAATGACACAGGTCTTTATAAGAGGGAGGCAGAGGGTCAGAGGTAATATGAGAAAATGGGATGAAGGAAGCAAGAGGTTGGGAGTGATAGGAAGAAGGGGCTCTGAGCCAACAAATGGAGGTAAGCCTCCAGAAACTGAAAAAGGCAAGGAACCGGATTTCTCCTAAAGCCTATAGAAGTAATACAGACTTGCTGACACTTTGCTTTTTGTCTTGAGACCCATGTCAAACTCTGACCTCCAGAACTCCAGATAATAAATTTGTATTAAGACACAAAGCTTGCTGTAATTTGTTACAGCACCAAGAGGAAACTAATAGTCACCCAGCTGGTAAGCGGCAGAACTGTGAGGTTGTAAATAGGTCCTGTAGGCTACAAAATCAGTGCTCTTCCCATCACTATGGGAGATGTGATGCTTTCTTTTTTTTAAAGATTTTTATCTATTTATTTGACAGAGAGAGAGAGAAAGAGATCACAAGTAGGCAGAGCAGAACGCAGAGAGAGAGCGGGAAGCAGGCTCCCCGCTGAGCTGAGAGCCCGATGTGGGGCTGGATCCCAGGGCTCTGAGATCATGACCTAAGCCAAAGGCAGAGGCTTAACCCACTGAGCCACCCAGGCACCCCTGTGATGCTTTTTAAAGAAATGGCGGATAGAAAAGCGGAAGGGTAGGGGTGCCTGGGTGGCTCAAATGGTTAAGCAGCTGCCTTCTGCTCAGGTCATGATCCTGGGGTCCTTGGATGGAGCCCCAGGCTGGGCTCCGTGCTCAGTGGGGAGTCTGCCTCCCCCTGCCCCCCTCCATGCTCACTCATTCTCTTTCTCAAATAAATAAATAAAATCTTTAAAAAAGTAAAGTGGAAGGTAAAAAAAAAAAAAAGCTGCAAGAAGAAGAGCTGAAGAGAGTTGATCCTGGGGTCTACTTTCCCCCAAACTTCTACATGGCCAGATGTTTTTCATTTCAATAAAGTTACATGGATTAAGAATAATCTTTCCAAACACTTGCAAATACTTCTGGCCAGATTTAAAGGTCACTGGCATTTTAGGACGGGTGAAATTAATCTCCGTTTTTGTCTTATTACTGGGTGATAAAACTACAGTGAGGAAATGGAAGTTTTGCTTGGGTGAGGTGAAGCAAGTAATGTTAAAGTAATGGCATTTCGCCTTATCGACAGGCCTGGGGGCATGGAGCTGGATGCTGACAGTGAAAAGTTGGGGGTCACTCCAGGGTCATGCGTACATTATGCAAAAGGCTACCCAGCCTATTTCAAACTTTTCCAGAGAGAAGACTGCATGGAAGTTCTCAGATTTCTTAAATTGCATGAGATCCTATTTATAATAGCATCTTTATTAACCTTGTTCTGGAGTCTTGCCTTTCACCCCTCACTTCTAACTCATCTCCATAACCAGTGGTCATGTCTACGAAGAGGAAGCTATTAAACAAGTAGGATTGGTGGGTTCTGGTCAGCTTTGGGAAAGATACAGCTCTCTCTCTCGTCTGTCTGAATTTTAGCAGGGACTTCAATGCCTTGACCTAGCAAGCGTTCCCTAATAGGAAGGTTTTCCTGTTTTGTTTTGTTTTGTTTTTTTTGTCTGGAAGGTTTTGAAACCTCGCCTGGGATGTTGCTATCCTGGACACCCTTCTTGGAGGTTAGTCAAGACCCTGATAGAAGAGGGGGTGCTGAGCAGTTAAGTGGATGGTTCAGGAATTTTACTCTTCTTTTTCCATTTCCAATCCTATCTCATCAACCTGAATAGTCTTAAGATCGGGGGAGAGATATGAAAACGAGGTTTTCCTTACAATAAGTTTAAAACCCTTTCCTAAGTGCTTGGTGTGGGAATATATTTTGGGTGGGATCCTCAAACACTGTATAGGAACCCCCAAATGCAAGAAAATCTCTTGTCTCCATTAAACTCATTTGGGGTAGACAATCTCAAGAATGTATGAGAGAGCACAAAACCCCTTTTGAGGACAACAATATTCCTTCCTTTGTTTTTCACCCTCACTAAAACAACACAGCAGGTGGGGTGGAACTGAAGGAAACCAGAGTTTTCTTTTCTCCCACTCTTAGTTAATGTGTAATACTGCCTCCAATCCTGCCCCATCATTGATGAACAGTCAAAAAAAATAACTGAACCAGGGTAACTGCCAGAAAAGTTGGATGGTTTAACAAAAAAGACACTGACAAAAAACATTTCTCTACAATACTATAATTATAAAATTGAAGGCACATCCTTGGCAGAAATATGATCAATTACATGCTTATGGAAAAACAAACTACTGAATATTTTAATTGTAGTAGACGATTATTGCACAACATTGTCCACTGCTGTTTTGGGTACCAATCAATAAACATTGATTAAATAATTTTAAACATATGGTTGAGACGCCTGGTTTTGGCTACAAAAGGTATCTACTATCAATGACATGATAGAAGCTCTTTTAACTGAAGAACAAGATTTCATGTTTTTGTGCTTTACCTGGCTATTCACACCAGATAAACTTCCAGAGGGACTACAGAAACTTAGTGTCAAAAATAGCTAATAATTCAGCATGAATCCATATTTTCTATGTTTGGTAAAATAATATTTTTAAATATAGAAAAGTAAGAAATAAGCAAGCAAAAAATCTAAAGGGAGTGATTCCAGGAATGTTTTTATTCTTATTAAAACAACCAATAACCAGATGCCTCACCCAAAGTAACAAAATAGAGTAAAATAAATATTAAGAAAAATAATTTTAAAGCAAGATTCACAAGAAATGGGAAAAAATTTCTCAAAGAACATATATTCTTGATTTTAAGCTGTGTACATAAAAGATATGCACACTTAAATTTTTGGAAACATCTTGTCTACAGTGCTATTTTAAGCATTCTGAAGAAGACACCTGAAAAAAGAAAAAAATAAACTTTTAAAAAGTTAAAGCACAATATAAAATTTTTTGTTCACAAGGCATCAAATTTAACACTCTAAAATGCTGATACTAAACTAAGAACATCTGTATTTTCATAACTGACCACCATACTTCTTTAGACTATGACACTAAATATTCTAGTTGTGTTTTAACCTTTGAAATTCAAAAGGCATCTTTGGATACTCAAGATAAAAGGTGCCGCATAGTTGAGTCAGAACCAGCACTGGATATCAAAACATCCTTGTTATCTTCAGACTGACAGCATGGTTACTGAGTGAATACAGAAGAGTGATAAAGGAACGACAAATAAAGATCTTCAGATAGTCAAATATCAAATTCAAATATAAATCCATTTTACTTCTATATGATAAATATGTGTGTACATATGTATGAATAGACATATACATACACACATATACATTTATAACATTTGTTCTCACTAGTCACTAGTTACTTAAAGCTACTTACTAACTGAAACCAATGTTTTTAATCCTGATTATCATCTCTCTCCCTCTCTCTCTCTCTCCTGTGAATACAGCTGTTCTATGAAGCTAACAGGAGTTCAGGATTACAAGAGACTTGTGTTAGAGAATTCAAAGATGGTTACAGATATTTAAAACAGGATTCTTTCTAAACATGTTTTCTGTTCTAATAGTAAGGGCTGAAATTAGATCCTTCACTATTCCCAGACTATAGGCTGCTCTTCTCACTGTCCTAGGACATGTGGGTCATTTGGCAAGTGTGGGCCAAAAGGACAACTCACAAACACACATGGAAATCAAAGTAGTAACTGACTATGTTCAAGTGTTTCAAAGACAGAAAAAGAGTAAGGGAGAAAGAGAGAGGGGTGCTTCTTTTTTCAAAAGTCTATTATACATTTGTCTTATTAGCTGTTTCTTCTAGAAGAAACAAGTTGTGGTATGACGAACCACTAGAATTAAAATAAAAAACAAATATTAAAATTCAAGGCAGAAGCATGGAAGATGGCACAGGCATTTAAAGAGCCTAGACATACAAACACATTCGTATTTCATTAGGATGGGTTTGCCTTTCTAGATTAATAGCACCTTCATCAGTAGTTTCAGTTCTCTCTTTAAGATAGTGGAGATAAAAATAAGTTTTTTTCCAAATCTTATATTTTTTAGAGATTTTATTTATTTATTTGACAGACAGAACACAAGTAGGCAGAGAGGCAGGCAGAGAGAGGAGGGAGCAGGCTCAGTGCTGAGCAGAGAGCCTGATATGGGGCTCGATCCCAGGACCTGAGATCATGACCTGAGCCAAAGGCAGAGGCTTCAACCCACTGAGCCACCCAGGTGCCCCTTTTTCCAAATCTTAAAAGACAAAATGGAATAAAGTGGTAAACTTTTTGTGTGTGTATGAAAGTATAAGAAAGAAAGGACATAGGAGAGGAAGAAACACATCCCCCACTCTCACCTGATTATAGACTCTCCCCTAAAAAAAATGGATTATTAATATTCATTACAGACCTCAAGGGAAAAAAAGAACTAACATTTACTGAGTGTAAATCCTATGTGCTAGGCATTGTGCTAACAGCTTTACATATGGTGATAGGAACAAAATGTTAGGAATTTATTTATTTATTTTCACTTCCATGTTCTGCATATGAAATCCATCTTGCAATTAACAAGGAATTTAGATACTGATGCAAGTGCCAGATCTCTGACCAGTATGTTAACTCTTAGGCACTCAGAAGGGGATTTCTAAATGTATAGGGCACTGAGAATAGCCCCTGAATTTACGAGCTACGCTAACTAGCAAGAGCAAATGTTTTAAAATAGAGAAAACTAGAAATCTGGCTAAAAGGTATCACAACCCAGGGAAATTCTCATTTCTGTATTACAACTTATTATATTTTTTGGTAAGTGCTGCTTTGTATAATAGTATTATTTTAAAGTCATTTTGAGAAGTCATCTAAAATACTAAAATATCATTAAAATATATTAAATTATACATACCAGCTAAAGTCCTTGTATTCTCTCCAAAAAAAGGACAAATTTAGTGAGTCCAGGTAATTTCATACGACCCCTATATGTTACAGATGGTAATGTTAATCTTTGAAAAAGTCAATTGTGGAAGAGGTTCAAAATCTTAAGTTTTGATCAGGAGGGAGACAAACCATAAGAGACTCTTAATCTCAGAAAACAAACTGAGGGTTGCTGGGGGGTGGGGGTAGGGATGGGGTGGCTGGGTGATGGACATTAGGGAGGGTATGTGCCATGGTGAGTGCTGTGAAATGTGTACGCCTGATGATTCACAGACCTGTACCCCTGGGGCAAATAATATATTATATGTTAATAAAAAATCTTAAGTTTCTGGACTGAGGCTGATAGATTAAGAACAATTTATAGTGAAGTCAGCAGGAGTGAATGGAAGGTTTGTACAGAGCTAGAGAGTCCATGAAAGAAGAATCCAATCAATTTTTTTTTACAATGGAAAGATAGGAAACAAGGAACCCTCTGGACCCTTATGGTCTTTTGGGCTGCAAGATAAATAAAGGAAGATGATATTGGAAAAGTTATCAGTTATTTTTATCAATCAAAAATCACCTACACTTACCTCACTGGAAAGAACGACAACAACAATAAAGAACTGTACTAAGGTATCTAAGAAAGCAACTGCAAAGACAAAGATGCAGGGACAATCAGGGGAGAAGAAAGCCTGTAATAAATAAGGCACGTCTATTTTTAAACAGTTTCTACTGTTTTCCTTCTAAAACCAGATGCTTCATACAGTGTTTTAAAAGCCCTTGTTCCCCAACCTGGCAGGGCTGAGAGCTCAAGAATGTCCTCAAGATCATGGTCTCAGATCTTCAAACTTTTAAGTATCCTTTCTCTTGAGCCTTTTCTTTTTGGTCAAAAAAAAGTCATTTGTCACTTTAGCAGCAATTCTGCAATTCTGCAATCTTCAATTGTGGGGCCTCTTATAAAAATCACTGGCCTACCTTATCTGTTCCTAGCAAAAACAAAAAGTATTGGCAATTCACCTTAAATAAAGCTAGGTTGAGAGCTAATGCTCTGAAAAAAAGATATTTTTGCCATTAGACAAATGCAATTCAGAGAGATTCCCTAACATAAGGGCATGAGACCAATAGAAAGTCCTTCCACAATATTTTGAGAAGTTAAGGAGATATCATTAATGCTGTATCAGCACGTAACAACATCAGCTAGTAGTACTCTGTACGGTCTGTTACAATGCGGTGTCATCATCTTCCCTGCTGTCTCCCACCAGAAGTGAATGCTTATCAGGTTCACTGGTACCAATGCTGTTGAGGGACCGTTTATCAGATAGCAGTGAATTTATGGAGGCTCTGCTGTAATTAACAATCCGGTCCAGCAAACCCAGTTTAGGGGAGTTTCTCAAAGTGTCATCTATTCCAACATGAACACTGATCTCTGAAGGCCTCTTCTGTCCCATCTGGCTTCGGGCATGCAGTTCGTAATTCTCATAAGTTGGTTTTCTGTAACTGAACACATGCAAAATACACTAGTGTGAAATAAGCAAATGTGAGCTAGACACTTGTTACAGTCAAAACTGGAAATCTATTTGCCTGGTATGAAATCTACAATGGTGGTTCCTGCTAGGAAATTCACCCCTCTAAAATTGTATAGAGTCACATGGTGAGAAATTCTACTTCTCAGAGCCAATGTACTACATTTTACCCCACTCAGTGCTGTGGTGGCTAGGTAGAGACTACATAAGATGATAGTCACATAGCTAACATTTATTATTAAGAACAGTTGGGGCCCATCCTATAAGATGAGACCTACCAAGACTGACTGGATGATAAAGGGAATAAAAATACAAACATGAGCGAGCCATCACACTTACAGTTTAAGGAAGAGAGAGGAAAGTACTACTGAAACAGATGAAGCAGCCATTGCAGCAGATCCCATCCAGGGCTGCAAAACCAAACCAATGGGCATAAAAACTCCTAGGAAACAAGTGTGGATTAGTTAGAGCAAAGAGCATTAAAAAGATTATTAATGTGTTTCTAATATATACATATACATCATTTCCTTGTTTGATATTTATTCAGTACTTTCTATGTGAAAAATTGGCAGCAACATAAGTCTCCACCAATAGGAGGATAGAGTGTTGTTGTGAACATTCTTCTAATATTTTATTTATTTATTTATTAGAGAGAGAGTGAGCACAGGCAGACAGAGTGGCAGGCAGAGGCAGAGGGAGAAGCAGGCTCCCTGCCAAGCAAGGAGCCCGATGGGGGACTCGATCCCAGGACGCTGGGATCATGACCTGAGCCGAAGGCAGCTGCTTAACCAACTGAGCCACCCAGGCGTCCCTGTTGTGAACATTCTTGTATGTGTCTCCCTGTGCGCATGTTTGAGAACTTCTCTAGGGTCATACCTAGAGATGAAACTGGATTATGACATGGGCACATCTTCAACTTTAGGTGGATATTCCTCAGTTCTCCAGAGTGCCTTGCACCATATCATAATCCCACCAATAGTGAATGAATAGCATATGAATTTGACAGACATTTGAACATTTGGCTTATATGACAGAGATAAGATACTTATTGTACTTATAACTTTTTATGTGCTTATCTAGTTTTCTTTTTTCTATAGGATCATATATTACTTGCATAATTTTTTCCACTCTGCCCATACTTACATAATTTTTAAAAAATCATTTGCTCTATGAATTAATATTTCTGGATTTTGATTGTTCTTTTATTTTTTGTTTCCTCAGCATTTTGTGTTCTTGTTTATAAACAGGTTTGTAATTGTTCTTACATCATTTCATGTCCTTTTTTGGCTTTCAAATGACAGAACAAGAAAAAAGTGGTAACTCTCTTATTACTAACTCCTGGGGTGCCTGGGTAGCTCATTTCGTTAAGCATCCAACTCTTGCTTTCGGCTCAGGTCATGATCTCAGGGTGGTAAGCTCAAGTCCAGCACTGGACTCTGAGCAGGGTGTGGAGCCTGCTTAAGATTCTCTCTCTCCCTCTGCCTCAGCCCTTCACCCTGTACTCTCTTTCTCTAAAAAAAAATATATATATATGATTTGTTACTAACTCCCACAAAGTCTCTAAGTACAAGACATTATCAAATGTTTGTTTAAAAATTCTAAATTGCTTTTGCTTGGTCATATTCCTTTACTCAATCCATCAATCTCCCTCCTTCTCCCCTGCTTTTTTTCCTCTCGCTCTCTCCCTTCCCCTACCCCTTCCCTCTTTCTCCGTCTCTCCCTGTCTCTCTTTCTCTTCTGGTACCCAAACTTAAAAAATAAACCCTGTTGGCTATCAGAATTTTAAGTGAAGAGCCAAACATTCTCTGCATGCTATAATTATAACTATGTAACAAGACAGAAAAACTGATGCAAAGTAAAAAAAGACTGGAAGTAAATACACTAAAATGTTAACAGTACTTGTGTTTGGGTAGTGAGATTAAAAGTAAATTTGTTCTTGGGGCACCTGGGTGGCTCAGTCTACTAAGCATCTGACTCTTGATTCTGGCTCAGGTCATGATCTCACTGAGATTGAGCCCTGCATTGGGGTCCCTGCTCAGTGGGAAGTCAGCTGTAGATTCTCTCCCCTGTGCCCCTCCCCTGTTCATGCTCACTTTCTCTCTCTCAAATAAATAAATCTTTAAAAGTAAATTTGTTCTCTTCAGCAAAAGATAAATAAATAAATATAAACATAAATATAAATGTGAGAGCATATGGAGAAAGAGATGAAACAATGTGGGAAAGTATTACTCATTGGTGAACTTAAATGAAGATTACACAGGTTTTCATTGTATCTTTGACCCTGGTTATGTATAGCTTTGAAATTTTTCAAAATATAAAGTTGGAGGGGAAAATAAATTAAAATAAACCTATTAGAATGCTTATACATTTTATGCTATAATGAACAATGTTCAAAATTACAATTATTGATTTTAATATTACCTTTTACCACACCAGCAGGCTACATATAAAAACTGAGCTCAAGGCTAATAAGACTAAACCTTCCAATATGATAGGTCTCTAATGACTTTAGACGAGAAAGTAACACTAGCTAATAGTCACATACCAGCAGCTATGGGAATTCCAACTAGATTATAAATCAGAGCGAAAACAAAATTTATCCGAATCCTCTTGACTGTCTTCCTTGATAAGTCAATACTTGCCACTACATCCAGAAGATCATTCTGAGAACAGAAATATTTGTAGTATTAGTGAGAGACTCTAAATTAACAAGTACTTTATATGTGACACTATTATTTTGAAGATCATGTGTACCTTAGGATGGGTAATATGAATTGACTATAAATTTCAAATATTGCTAAAAATTTCAGTCAGCCTTGGAAGATGCTTTTCCAGGAATTTTTCTCAGGGGCTTAGAAAACACTTTTTGGGTTATATGCTGCTATGTAGGTTACCACACATAAAACAATCTCAGCAAGGGTTTGTTGAGGATAATTTTATTATAAGTATATCCCCCAATCTTATTCTTTCCTTTAGAAGCTTGTCGTTCTCATCTGCTTCGCTTGATTGAGAAAATCTGGAAGTAATTAGCATTCCTTCTCATACTCCCATCCTGAATTCTCCTAGTCTCAAAGGTTGGGAGGACAGGAATTAGAAGGAAAAGACTGTCCTACTCGAAATACATTATAACACTATCCCTGGCCATGTGGAGCAATATCACAGACTTCAAAGTTCAGGCCACAGGACTTACCCTTATCAAAACTACATCAGCTGCTTCAATGGCTACATCTGTACCTGTGCCAATGGCAATCCCAACATTAGCCATCGCCAGAGCTGGAGAGTCATTGATTCCATCTCCTACCATTGCAACCCGTTTCCCCTCCTCCTGAAGTTGCTTCACCTTAGCAACCTTATGAGAAGGGAGAACTTCAGCGAACACCTTTGTAATGCCAACCTACAGGAAGAAAAATAAACTCAATTAATTTCAAGAAACATTAATGGTCCCTTAAATATAACACAGCAATGATAAGCATCATTTTCCACCCACCAGAGGTCCAAATTTTCAAAAATTGATAATATCCAGTGATAGGAAGGATATGGAGAAATGAGCTCTGATATATATTCTTGGTGGTTGTGTAAACTATTACTGTCTTTTTGGAAGGCATTTGGTAGGATCAAAGTGCAACACATCATTTGATTGCACAGTTCCACCTCCAGCCATATTCTGGACATATTTATACAAGTATAAAGAGACATAGGTTTGACTTCCAGGGAAGATGGCAAAGTGGGGGGGATCCTGGGCTCACCTTGTCCCATAGACACAACTGGATGCACCCACATCAGTATGAATGGCTCAGAGAATGGTCTAAGGACTGGTGGAACAGATTCTCCACAGTTAGGTATAGAGAAGAGGCCATGTTGAGGAAGGTGTGGAGGGGGAGATAAGGTCTGGAGCCGGGTGGACTCATGGAAGAGTCTGTGAGAAGAAACAGTGTGGTGGGCCTGGGAGGGGAGAGGAAAAGACCCCTAGTGGGTGCCCCAGGCACAGAGGCCTGCAGAGGGAAGGCAAGTCCCTGCAGAGGTTGGCTCTGAGAACCAGAGGGGTCTGGCTTTGCAAGTTCTTACAATCAGTGGGGCTTAACACCTGGAACTTCAAAAATCAGCTAGTTCAGCTCTGGGAGAGCCAGATGGCAATAAGAAACTGAGCCCCCCCCCCCCCCCCGGCAGCACCCCCCCAGGGCCACCCCATGCAGACAGCACAACAAACAGCTTCAACAGCATAGAAAGGGCAGTTTGAAAATGCCTGGGGTATACAGGACAGAGATTTGTTTACTAATCTCAGAGTGTGTGCTACAGAGGCAGGGATCTTTGAGAGACTGCTCCAAGAACAAAAGACCTGGTAGGCAGCATTTCCCTCCCCTGTCCCCAGACAAGATAGCCCAACATCTGTGGTAACTAGCCCAGTGCCAATTCTCACCACATAGATTACCAACAGTGTGCCCTGCTGCGAGGCAATCCTGCAGATCCACCCCCTCTGACCCAGGTGGACTCAGCAGGTTTCCCCAGTAGCTACAGGTGCCTTCCCACAGCAGGCTAGCACAGACCCTGCTAGAACCCCACACCCTGCCCACACTCTCTCCCATAGACCTGCCCCCTCCAACATGCCCTTGGCCAGAGCCCTTCCAGAGCAGTACCACAGCCTGGTAGTGGGCAAGCATCCCTGAGTCAGAACCATGCCAACGTAGCTCTGGCCCCAGGCAGAAGGGAAGACAATTACACACCCAAGACTAACTGGGGGCCCAGCAGTATGCTGGAGGTAGATATGGCGCCTGGTGGCAGGCTCTACCCACCAAAGCAAGCTTTTCAGGAGACAACACGGAGAGAATACCCTATAAGTTGGTGCTAGCACATCTCTGGCAAATAACTGGTCTGACTCAACTCACATCAAGGCAGCCCCAGACTGGCCCACTAATGCCAGGGGGACTAAATCTTGCTGCCGAAAAGCAAAATAAGACATTGTAGGCAACTGGACAGAAGGCAAAAGTGGCTCAGCCAAAATAGTCTGGAATGGCAGATACAAAATAGTCTGGAATACAGATAGGAGACACCCATGAAGTGCCAGAATCTAGTGAACAGGGGGAGGAGGGGAATAGTGTACTGCAGGGTACTAAATGACCTTTTCTTCATAAGGACATCAGTTTCAAGTTCAGGAGATGTAGCAGACTTTTCTAACACATAGACTCAAACAAGAAAGTTGGAATGAGGAGACAGAGGACTATTGCCCAAATGAAAGAACAGGGCAAAATCACAGCAAGAGAGCTAGAAGAAATGAAAGTAAGTAATATACCTGATACACAACCCAAAGTGATGGTCATAAGGATACTCATTGGACTTAAGAAAACAGTGGAGACTTCAGGGTGACCATCAACAAAGAGATAGAAAACTTAAAAAAGAAGCAAATGGAGCTGAAGAACTCAACAGCTGAAATTAAAAATATGCTAGAGAGAATAAACAGGAGACTAGAGGACCCACAGCAAACATCATCCTCAATGGTGAAAAACGGCGATCGTTTCCCCTAAGGTCAGGAACAGAAAAAGGATGTCCACTCACCACTTTTAGTTAACATAGTACTGGATATCATAGCCACAGCAATCAGATAACAAGAAGAAATAAAAGGCATCTGGGGCACATGGGTGGCTCAGTCGGTTAAGCATCTGCCTTCAGCTTAAGTCATGATTCCAGGGTCCTGGGATAGAGCCCTGCATTGTGCTCCTTGCTTAGCAGGGAGTCTGCTTCTCCCTCTCCCTCTGCCCCTTACTCATGCCCAGTAAATTAAAAAATCCTTAAAAAAAAGAAAGAAAAGATGGGGGGAGTCAAGATGGCAGAGAAGTAGCAGGCTGGGACTACATCAGGTAGCAGGAGACCAGATAGATAGCTTATCAAACCATTGTGAACACCTACAAATCCAACAGGAGATTGAAGAGAAGAGCAACAATTCTAGAAACAGAAATTCGACCACTTTCTGAAAGGTAGGGCCAGTGGAGAACTGAATCCAAAGCGACGGGAAGATAAACCGCAGGGGTAGGGGCCGGTCCCCGACAAGCGGCAGAGAAACGGAGCACAAAATCAGGACTTTTAAAAGTCTGCTCCACAGAGGGACATCCTCCAAAGGCGAAACCAGGGTGAAGCCCATGCGGGGACAGCGTGGCCGTAGGTCCCGCGGGGTCACAGAAGGATTGGGGGTGTCTGAGTGTCGCAGAGCTCCCAGCTATTAGAGCGGGGAAGCCAGCTACAGAGACAAAACCAAGGAGTGAGCTCTCAACTCAGGGTTACCTTAAACTTCTACACACACAGGCGGCTTGAGCTCGGAGCGCAGCCAGAGGCCAATGAGAAGAGAGTGATTGAGTGCTTTTTTCCAAGCCCGGCCAGAGGCCCGGGAGACAGGAGTGATCGAGTGCTTTTCTCTGAGGAGCTGGCCCCGAGCTCTCTCGGCTCCTCCAAGCTGGAGACTGGGAGGCTGTCATTGCCATTCCCATCCTCTGGAACTCTAAGGAAAGCGTTCAGGGAACAAAAGCTCCCAAAAGCGAATTACTTAGCCTGGCTCCTGGTAAGGGCGAGGTGTCTCGGACAAAGACACTTGAAAATCACTACAACAGGCCCCTCCCCCAGAAGATCAACAAGAAATCCAGCCAAGACCAACTTCACTCACCAAGGAGAACAGCGGAATTCGAGGAGGAGAAAGCAAAGCATGGAATTCAAGGCTTTCTCCCCAAGATTCTTTAGTCTTGCAGTTAATTAATTTTTTTTCCTTCTGCTAATGTTTTTTAACTTTTATCCTTTCCTCTTTTAACATTTTTTCAACTAGTTTATTAACAACACCTTTCAAATAAATAAATAAATAACAATAATCTTTTTTGAACCTTCATTATTATAGTAATATTTTATCCTTCATTGTATCTAACTTTATTTTTTGTATACACATAGGGTTTGTTCTTCTAAAAAATTTGGGGTACAACTTCCCCTAATAGATCAAAATATACCCAAAATCTAGCTCCGGGGTGTTCTAGTCTCCAGCCTGAGCAAATTTTCTCCACTTTCTTTTTCTTTATTCTCCCAACCAACTTACTTTATCAACCTCTTTTTTAGAAATCTAAAAAAAAAATTCTCATCTTTATAGGCACACTCCATCCCTTCACTGTCTACCCTTATATATGTTTTACATTCTTTAAAATTTTGGGAGGTAGTTTCTTCTAAGACACCAAAATACTCCCCAAATTAAGTGGGTGACCTGTTCTAGTCACCCATCTAATATATATATATATTTTTCTTTTTTAATATTTTTTCTTTATTTGTTTTTTTGGGGTTTTTTTGTTGTTTTTTTTTCCCTCTGAACTTCCTTTTGTCCCCTTTCTTCCTCCTACGATTTGGGTTCTCTTCTGATTTGGATAAAGCACATTTTCCTGGGGTCTTTGCCACCCCTTTAGTAGTTTATTTGCTCCTTCATATATTCTTATCTGGACAAAATGACAAGGTGGAAAAACTCACCACAAAAAAAAAGAACAAGAGGCAGTACCAAAGGCTAGGGATCTAATCAATTCAGACACCAGTAATATGTCAGATCTAGAGTTCAGAATGATGATTCTCAAGGTTCTAGCTGGGCTCAAAAAAGGCATGGAAGATAAAAGAGAAACCCTCTCTGGAGAGATAAAAGCCCTTTCTGGAGAAATAAAAGAACTAAAATCCAACCAAGTTGAAATTAAAAAAGCTATTAATGAGGTGCAATCAAAAATGGAGGCTCTTACTACTAGGATAAATGAGGCAGAAGAAAGAAGAGTGATATAGAAGACCAAATGACAGAGAATAAAGAAGCTGAGCAAAAGAGAGACAAACAACTACTGGACCACGAGGAGAGAATTTGAGAGATAAGTGATACCATAAGACGAAACAACATTAGAATAATTGGGATTCCAGAAGAAGAAGAAAGAGAGAGGGGAGCAGAAGGTATACTGGAGGAAGGTATATTGGAGAGAATTATTGTAGAGAATTTCCCCAATATGGCAAAGGGAACAAGCATCAAAATTCAGGAGATGCAGAGATCCCCACTCAAAATCAGTAAGAATAGGCCCACACCCCGCCGCCTAATAGTAAAATTTATAAGTCTTGACGACAAAGAGAAAATCCTAAAAGCAGCCCGGGAAAAGAAGTCTGTAACATAAAAAGGTAAAAATATCAGATTGGCAGCGGACTTATCCACAGAGACCTGGCAGGCCAGAAAGAACTGGGATGATATATTCAGAGCACTAAATAAGAAAAACATGCAGCCAAGAATACTATATCCAGCAAGGCTATCATTGAAAATAGAAGGTGAGATAAAAAGCTTCCAGGACAAGCAAAAACTGAAAGAATTCGCAAACACCAAACCAGCTCTACAGGAAATATTGAAAGGGGTCCTTTAAGCAAAGAGAGACCCTAAAAGTAGTAGATCAGAAAGGAACAGAGACAATATACAGTAACAGTCACCTTACAGACAATACAATGGCACTAAATTCATATCTCTCAATAGTTACCCTGAATGTAAATGGACTAAATGCCCCAATCAAAAGACACAGGGTATCAGAATGGATAAAAAACAAAACCCAGCAATATGCTGCCTACAAGAAACTCATTTTAGACCTGAAGACACCTCCAGATTGAAAGTGAGGGGGTGGAAAACAATTTACCATGCTAATGGACATCAGAAGAAAGCTGGGGTGGCAATCCTTATATCAGATCAATTAGATTTTAAGCCAAAGACTATAATAAGAGATGATGAAGTACACTATATCATACTCAAAGGGTCTGTCCGACAAGAAGATCTAACAATTTTAAATATCTATGCCCCTAACGTGGGAGCAGCCAACTATATAAACCAATTAATAACAAAATCAAAGAAACACATTGACAAGAATACAATAATAGTAGGGGACTTTAACACTCCCCCCACTGAAATGGACAGATCATCCAAGCAAAAGATCAACATGGAAATAAAGGCCTTAAATGACACACTGGACCAGATAGACATCACAGATATATTCAGAACATCCCATCCCAAAGCAACAGAATACACATTCTTCTCTAGTGCACATGGAACATTCTCCAGAATAGATCACATCCTGGGTCATAAATCAGGTCTCAACCTCTATCAAAAGATTGGGATCATTCCCTGCATATTTTCAGACCACAATGCCCTGAAGCTAGAACTCAATCACAAGAGGAAATTTGGAAAGAACCCAAATACATGGAGACTAAACAGCATCATTCTAAAGAATGAATGGGTCAACCAAGAAATTAAAGAAGAATTGAAAAAATTCATGGAAACAAATGATAATGAAAACACATTGGTTCAAAATCTGTGGGACATAGCAAAGGCAGTCCTGAGAGGAAAATATATAGTGATACAAGCCTTTCTCAAGAAACAAGAAAAGTCTCAAATACACAACCTAACCATACACCTAAAGGAGCTGGAGAAAGAACAACAAAGAAAGCCTAAACCCAGCAGGAGAAGAGAAATCATAAAGATCAGAGCAGAAATCAATGAAATAGAAACTAAAAAAACAATAGAACAAATCAACGAAACTAGGAGCTGGTTCTTTGAAAGAATTAATAAGAATGATAAACCCCTGGCCAGACTTATCAAAAAGAAAAGAGAAAGGACCCAAATAAAAAAAATTCATGAATGAAAGAGGAGAGATCACAGCCAACACCAAAGAAATACAAACAATTATTAGAACATACTATGAGCAACTCTATGCCAACAAATTCGACAATCTGGAAGAAATGGATACATTCCTAGAGACATATAAACTACCACAACTGAACCAGGAAGAAATAGAAAACCTGAACAGACCCATAACCAATAAAGAGATTGAAACAGTCATCAAAAATCTCCGAACAAACAAAAGCCCAGGGCCAGACGGCTTCCCAGGGGAATTCTACCAAACATTTAACAAAGAATTAATTCCTATTCTCCTGAAACTATTCCAAAAAAATAGAAATGGAAGGAAAACTTCCAAACTCATTCTATGAGGCCAGAATCACCTTGATCCCGAAACCAGAGAAGGATCCCATCAAAAAAGAGAATTATAGACCAATATCCTTGATGAACACAGATGCGAAAATTCTCCCCAAAATACTAGCCAACAGGATCCAACAGTACATTAAAAGGATTATTCACCACAACCAAGTGGGATTTATTCCAGGTCTACAAGGTTGGTTCAATATCTGCAAATCAATCAATGTGATATAATACATTAATAAAAGAAAGAAGAAGAACCATATTATACTCTCAATAGATGCTGAAAAAGCATTTGACAAAGTAAAGCATCCCTTCCTGATTAAAACTCTTCAAAGTTTAGGGATAGAGGGCACATACCTCAATATTATCAAAGCCATCTATGAAAAACCCACGATGAATATCATCCTCAACGGGGAAAAACTGAGAGCTTTCCCGCTAAGGTCAGAACACAGCAGGGATGTCCACTATCACCACTACTGTTCAACATAGTACTAGAAGTCCTAACTTCAGCAATCAGACAGTAAAAAGGAATACAAGGCATCTGAATCAGCAAAGAAGAACTCAAACTTTCACTCTTTGCAGATGATATGATACTATATGTGGAAAACCCAAAAGGCTCCACTCCAAAACTGCTAGAACTTGTACAGGAATTCAATAAAGTGTCAGGATATAAAATGAAAGCACAGAAATCAGTTGCATTTCTTTACACCAACAACAAGACAGAGAAACAAGAAAGAGAAATTAAGGAGTCAATACCATTTACAATTGCACCCAAAACCATAAGATACCTAGGAATAAACCTAACCAAAGAGGCAAAGAATCTATACTCAGAAAACTATAAAGTACTCATGAAAGAAATTGAGGAAGACACAAAGAAATGGAAAAATGTTCCATGCTCATGGATTGGAAGAACAAATATTGTGAAAATGTCTATGCTACCTAAAGCAATCTACACATATAATGCAATCCCTATCAAAATCCCATCCATTTTCTTCAAAGAAATGGAACAAATAATCCTAAAATTTATATGGAACCAGAAAAGACCTCAAATAGCCAAAGGAATATTGAAAAGGAAAGCCAAAGTTGGTGGCATCACAATTCCAGACTTCAAGCTTTATTACAAAGCTGTCATCATCAAGACAGTATGGTACTGGCACAAAAACAGACACATAGATCAGTGGAACAGAAGAGAGAGCCCAGAAATAGACCCTCAACTCTATGGTCAACTAATCTTCAACAAAGCAGGAAGGAATGTCCAATGGAAAAAAGACAGCCTCTTCAACAAATGGTGTTGGGAAAATTGGACAGTCACATGCAGAAAAATGAAATTGGACCATTTCCTTATACCACACACGAAAATAGACTCAAAATGGATGAAGGACCTCAACGTATGAAAGGAATCCATCAAAATCTGCCTTCAGCCCAGGTCATGATCCTAGGGGTCCTGGGATCGAGTCCTTTATCAGGGCCCCTGCTTAGCAGGGAGTCTGCTTCTCCCTCTTTCTGTGCCCTCCCCCTTTCTTTTGCTCTCTCAAATAAATAAAATCTTTAAAAAAAACAAAATACAATAAATAAAAAATAAAAAGCAAACTACTGAATGAGCAATCTTTAGAAAAATGATGTAATTTATGTTGAAAAATACCAGAACTCTACATTTGTGTATGAACACACATGCCTATGAAAAATTGGGGATAGGACTAGACAGGGAGCTTGGGGAAAAGGTGACTTCAACTTTTTACTTTATATCCTTTTGCATTTTTATATAAGAATTTACTCATATATCATTTGTGTTATTTAATAGAAGAGGGAGGAGGCATTCTGAAGTAGAAAAGACCAATATGAGAAAAGTTTTGTAGGTAAGGCAATCATGGGGGTCAAGAGCAGAAAAATATCTCAAAGTGGTGCATTAGGCGATGGTTCCACCAGTGATGTTCAGGATGGACTAGGGAGGGAAGGGCCTGGAGCTCTTGCTGTAATTTAAGCAGGAGAGATTGGGCGCCTGAGTGCCCGACTTAGGCTGGCAGCACTGGTAAAGAATCTGAGCAACATTTCAAAGGAAGTATCAATAAAGACTGGTATATGGTGTTACAGAAGCATTTCATGAAGTAAATGGTTTTTTGGTTGTAACAGTAACACAAAGCCCAAACGCCTTTGAACACAGCATGCCAACTGTTCTTGAAAGAATCAGATATCGATACTCAATGATAAGGAACATAATAGGTAATATGAATCTTTACCACTTGAAAGCAAGAAACAAAATGTATATGAGGGATTAGAAGTCTCTCTCATTCTTTCTCTCTCTCTCAAATAAATAAATAAAATCTTTAAAGAAAAAAATTTTAAAAATGGGCACCTGGGTGGCTCAGTTAGTTAAATGAGTGCCTTTGGCTTGGTACATGATCCTGGAGTCCCAGGATCAAGTCCTACATTGGGCTCCCTGCTCAGCAGGGAGTCTGCTTCTCCTGCTGACCCCTCTCCTCTCACGTTCTCTCGCTCTCTCATTCTCTCTCTCAAATAAATAAATAAAATCTTTAAAAAAATTAGAAGTTACCACAGACCCCCCCCCAACAACTAAGTAAACCAATTACCTGAGAAGCAATAGATCGAGCTGTTTTACTGTTGTCTCCAGTCATCAGAACTACCTCTAAGCCCATAGACTGCAAAATACGGACAGCCAATTCTGCTTCCAGCTTCACTGTATCAGCAATAGCTATCAAGCTGCACAGCTCATCTATTATAGGAGCACCAGAAAAGGAGAGAGTTTGGAATATGGTGAAAGCAGGAATAATATTCTAACTTAAAATTTGAGAAAGAAATTAATCTTGTTAAGCAAAGTTGTTCAGGGCTTAAGCTTAACTCAAAATGTCTCCAAGGCCACACAGGCTGTACTCTACAAAATCTGCAACAAACCTCCATATTTAGTTATGAAAATTTCAGAGTGAGGTGGGGGTTACTAATAAAAGCAGTAATTGGAAAATGAAAAGAGAGCTCTTTATTGCAGACTTAAAGACTCTTTTTTTTTTTCCTTTGAGAAGTACTGGTTAATAGTCCCAAACACTTTAATTCAGTTAAAGGCAAATGAAACTGAAAACTAATACTTTTTTTTTTCTTTTTAAGGTGAACAGGGTGGATTGAGACAAAACCAGCATTTTGGGGCACCTGGGTGGCTCAGTGGGTTAAGTCACTGCCTTCAGCTCAGGTAATGGTCTCAGGGTCCTGGGATCGAGCCCTGTATCGGGCTCTCTGTTCAGCGGGGAGCCTGCTTCCCCCTCTCTCTCTGTCTGCTGCTCTGCCTACTTGTGATCGCTCTGTCAAATAAATAAATAAAATCTTTTTTAAAAAAAAACCAGCAGCATTTTTTTTAAAGATTTTATTTATTTATTATTTAGAGAGAGAGAGAGCGAGCGAACACAGGCAGACAGAGAGGAAGGCAGAGGCAGAGGGAGAAGCAGGTTCCCTGCCAAGCAAGGAGCCCGATGTGGGACTCGGTCCCAGGACGCTGGGATCATGACCTGAGCTGAAGGCAGCCGCTCAACCAACTGAGCCACCCAGGCGTCCCAAACCAGCAGCATTTTATACTGGGGGTAAAAAATCACTGCAAGTAGTTATTTTATTTTAAAAACAAAAGTAAATGGTATTTTTTGCTTCTTCCTGGGCCTAAAATCATCATAGTTAAGATACTGCCTTCATGCTTAGCAAGAATTATAAATGTTGACTAATTAATCTCACAGCTAGAAATTAACCCAAGAAAAAATTTAACAAAAGAAAGCACCTAAAACCTCATAGATATTTATCATAGTGTTATTTATAATGATTAAATATTAGGAATAGCTTAAATTTCCAATGAGGGAATTATTGTTAGTTAAAGTATATAATAAATTAAACAGAATTAAAATAAAATTAGAAAATACTATGAATATAGCAAATAATGAATAAAGCAAAATATAATAGGTGTACAGGGATTTTAAATTTTTATTCAACTTTACCAAGGTAAAATTTATATGCAAAATATAACCACTTAAAAACAATATATATACTAATACTATAATTCTGTACGTATATTGTATATAGCATATATACATATATAAATACATATTTGTATATATTTTATATAAAATTAAATATATATTTAATATGTTATATACAAATATTTAATAATTATTATATTTCATAAATGTTTAATATTTAATGTATGTTTAGTTTTATATTAAACATATACTTATATATAAATATATATACACACAAAAAAACAGAAATGGAATACATTCA
>RCUC01108029.1:0-11116 GCA_003697995.1 Taxidea taxus jeffersonii
CCATGGGCACTAGAGAAGAACGTGTATTCTGTTGCTTTGGGGTAGAATGTTCTGAATATATCTGTGATGTCCATCTCGTCCTGTGTGTCATTAAAGACCTTTATTTCCTTGTTGATCTTTTTCTTGGATGATCTGTCCATTTCAGTGAGAGGTGTGTTAAAGTCTCCTAGTATTATTGTATTCTTGTCTATGTGTTTCTTTGATTTTGTTATTAGTTGGTTCATATAGTTGGCTGCTCCCATGTTAGGGGCATAGATATTTAAAATTGTTAGATCTTCTTGTTGGACAGACCCTTTGAGTATGATATAGTGTCCTTCCTCATCTCTTATTATAGTCTTTGGCTTAAAATCTAATTGATCTGATATAAGGATTGCCACCCCAGATTTCTTCTGATGTCCATTAGCATGGTAAATTGTTTTCCACCCCCTCACTTTCAACTTGGAGGTGTCTTCAGGTCTAAAATGAGTTTCTTGTCGGCAGCATATGGATGGGTTTTGTTTTTTTATCCATTCTGAAACCCTGTGTCTTTTGATTGGGGCATTTAGCCCATTTACGTTCAGGGTAACTATTGAGAGATACGAATTTAGTGCCATTGCATTGCCTGTAAGGTGATTGTTACTGTATATTGTCTCTGTTCCTTTCTGATAATACTTTTAGGGTCTCTCTTTGTTTAGAGGACCCCTTTCAGTATTTCCTGTAGAGCTGGTTTGGTGTTTACAAATTCTTTCAGTTTTTGTTTGTCCTGGAAGCTTTTTATCTCTCCTTCTACTTTCAATGATAACCTAGCTGGATAAAGTATTCTTGGCTGCATGTTTTTCTCGTTTAGTGCTCTGAATATATCATGCCAGTTCTTTCTGGCCTGCCAGGTCTCTGTGGATTAGTCTGCTGCCAATCTAATATTTTTACCATTGTATGTTACAGACTTCTTGTCCCATGCTGCTTTCAGGATTTTCTCTTTGTCGCTAAGACTTGTAAATTTTACTATTAGATGGCGGGGTGTGGACCGATTCCTACTGATTTTGAGGGGTGTTCTCTGCACCTCCTGGATTTTGATGCTTGTTTCCCTTGCTATATTAGGGAAATTCTCTACAATAATCCTCTCCAGTATACCTTCTGCTCCTATTTCTCTTTCTTCTTCTTCTGGAATCCCAATTATTCTAATGTTGTTTCGTCTTATGGTATCACTTATCTCTCGAATTCTCCCCTCGTGGTCCAGTAGTTGTTTGTCTCTCTTTTGCTCAGCTTCTTTATTCTCAGTCATTTGGTCTTGTATATCACTAATTCTTTCTTCTGCCTCATTTATCCTAGCAGTAAGAGCCTCCATTTTTTATTGTACCTCATTAATAGCTTTTTTTATTTCAACTTGATTAGATTTTAGTTCTTTTATTTCTCCAGAAAGGGCTTTTATTTCTCCCAACCGGGTTTCTCTAATATCTTCCATGCCTTTTTCGAGCCCGGCTGGAACCTTGAGAATCGTCATCCTGAATTCCAGATCTGACATATTACCAATGTCTGTATTGATTAGGTCCCTAACCTTCGGTACTGCCTCCTGTTCTTTTTTTTGTGGTGAGTTTTTCCACCTTGTCATTTTGTCCAGATAAGAATCCGCTGTTCTCCTTGTTAAGTGAACTTGGTCTTGGCTGTATTTCTTGTTGACCTTCTGGGGGAGGGGCCTGTTGTAGTGATTTTCAAGTGTCTCTGCCCCAGGCAGAATTGCACCGTCCTTACCAGGGGCTGGGCTAAGTAATCCTCCAAGGTTCGCTTTCGGGAGCTTTTGTTCCCTGAACACTTTCCGTAGAGTTCCGGAGGATGGGAATGAAAATGGCGGCCTTCCAATCTCCGGCTCAGAGGAGCAAGAGAGCTCAGGGCCCCAGTCTTCAGTGCGCCTTCAGAGAATAGCGCTTAATCACTCCCGCTCCCCAGCCTCTGTCCGAGGTTGGAGAAAATTGTGCATAATCAGTCCTGTCTCACTGGCTTCTGGCTGCCCTCCGAGCTCACCCGGCCTGTGACCAAGCATCTCTGTCTCTGGCAGAGTCCCACCTGGAGTCTCCGAACCCCGTAGATCCCTGAGCTCTTCCAGGTCGGAGTCTCCCCAGATCTTGTGGGGACCCCTTGCACAGAGCACCAGCCCGTGTCACAGACCATGGCTCTAGGAAACCCCGAGTTGAGAGCTCACTCCTCGGCTCTGTCTCTGCAGCTGGCTTCCCCGCTCTAATACCTGTGAGCTCTGCGACACTCAGAGACCCCCAATCCTTTTGTGACCCCACGGGACCTAAGTCCACGCTGTCTCCGTGAGGTCTTCACTCCAGTTTAGCCTCTGGAGTGATGTCCCTCCGTGGAGCAGACTTTTAAAAGTCCTGATTTTGTTCTCCATTTTTCCACTGCTCTCCATGAGCCGGCCCCTCCCACTGGTGTCTATCTTCCTGTCCCATTGGATTCACTTCTCTGCTGGTCCTACCTTTTAGAAAGTGGTCAATTTTCTGTTTCTATAATTGTTTTTCTTCTCTTTGACCTCCTGTTGGATTCGTAGATGTTGGGAAGGGTTTGATAGGCTATCTAGCTGATCTCCTGCTGCCTGATGTCATCTCAGCCTGCTTCTTCTCTGTTATCTTGACTCCTCCCCTCTTTTGTCACATTTTTAAGCTCCCTTAACACAAATGTTTATATGTATATCTTTTTATATATCTCTCTCTTTTTTAAATAAAATTTTCTACCTTTAAGGCTTTCTGAATCTCAGTCTATGAATTTCGTCTGATATATCTTTGAGTTTACTACTTTTCTCTTCAGCTCTGAACAATCTCCTAATAAAAACATCTACTGAGTTATCAAGCTTAATTATTGTATTTGAAAGCTCCAAAATGCCTGTTTTAGCTTTCTTTTAATGATCTATTTATCCTCTTTCTTTTAAATTGTGTGAAGTTGTATCCTGATTTGATTGGAAATTTTATTGGCCTCTAGACTGGTCTATGATTGAGTTATAAGATGCAGATCTGAATATTTTCTTCCATAGGGGATTTACTGTTACTTCTGGTAATCACTTAGGATAGGTACAAAATAACTTAACACTAATGAGGGATGATCCAGAGCAGGACTTCTGAATTTTTAAGAGCTGATTTATTTCTGAATCACTCCAATTAGCTTCATATAGTCCTTTCAGTGGTCCCAGTTGAGCCTGTGGTGTTAAGATGTTTCCTTATCCTTCATGATCTCTGAAATCCAAGTTCTGTACTCATCCCTCTATAGGATTTTTGAAAGCTCTGCCAGATTTTCAACCTTTCAGAAGGCTCATCAAAAATCAAACTATCTAAAGAGGATCACAGCAACACAGAATATAGAGCTCACATTATCAAACTGAGCTCCAGAATCTTGTCCTCACAATCCACAGATCCATAGGTGTTCACTAATTTGTTACCTCTCTGATGCTTTCAAACACACACACACACACACACACACACACACACACATGCACGCACGCGTGCACGTGCACATGCATGGAAATACACCTCTACATTTTGGTCTATGTTTTTAATTACAATACATGATTTAATGCCTGACTGTGCCTAGCATAGAATAGATAGTCAACACACTGTTGAAGAGGGATATATTTTTAAACATATTTATTATGTTCCAGGAACTCTTTTAAGTATATATATATACATATATATGTATATACATATATAATATAGATACAATATATATATAGATACTAGTTAGTAAAATCCCTAAATAATTACATTATACAAATGAGTATAGAGACATCAAGCAACTTGTAAAAATTTGCATATTTTTAAATGGTAAAGCCAAGATTAAAAGCCAAGCTTGTATGAAAGAAAGAAAGAATTATTACTTTATTGTCTTCTTTATACAAATTCTCTCTATTCTTTCTGTTTTCTTTTCTTTTCCATTTCTTCCCTTCATCTTCATTCAAGTTTCTCTTCCTCTTTCTCAACCTCTTCCCTTTTTTTTTCTTTCTTAAAATCTAAGGATAAGATATGATATAACAACATTTCCAGCCTACATTCTCACTAGCTAGAGTACCAACACAGGCGAGTTTGTACATTATGATGACACTGGCTGTTTGATAAATTAGTAGGGGAGGCTAACTCTGTTTATATCATCTGTTATACCACCTAATTGAGGTTCTCCAGTAACATCCCTTAATGATACATGTCTCTTTCACCTCCTGGTCTCCCAATTTTCCACAAATATCTCCACTTCTCATGATCCTTTTTCTCCTACTTAAACACTTAAAATTTATCTTTTATTGAGAACTATATCCACTTCCTAAATGTATCTATAATTGTAGTTTTGCCAGACTCCAGTCCATTCTCCAAACTGCAGCCAAATTGATTTTTCTAAAAAGTAAAACTTTTCATGATATACCTGCCAAAAGCCTTCAGTGGTCTTATACATCCGTTGGGGCAGTCCTCAGCAGGGAACAGAAAGTACTTTGTGGTCTAGCCCCTTCTCACTTGTTAGCTTCTCTGCACATTTTGCACAGCTCTTCAACATATCATGTTCTCTTCACATTTTTAAAAAAATTTTCACATATTGTTTTCTCTCTTTGGTATTGGAATGTCTTTACCCCTTCCTGTTTTATCTTTGAAAACTCCTCCGTTTTTGTATCAATGTAATCATGATTTCCTCCAAGAAGATTTTTCAAATCACTGATGACAAGATTTTTACATGCTTTCATATATTTCTGTGCAGTCCATATTAGTTCACTGATCATATTGTCCTGTAGTTTCCTATTCCCTCATCTGGGTCCTAATTACACTGTGCCACACAATCAATTTATTATGGAGAGGGCCCTCAATAAATGTTTTTTTTAATAAATGACTGAATAAATGAATGATAAGAAAATAAAAGTACAAAAAACGCCCATAGGGTGACCTAATTTATATGCAAGAAAAACTGATGCACAAACTTGCACACATACATACATACATACAAGTAAAATAATCAGAAGACTATACAGCAAAATATTTATAATAGTTATAATAAAATATATTTATAAGTTGCCTATGTAATTCAATCAATCATGAGAAAGAGATTGTAAGAGATACTTCCAGTTTTATCACAACTGGATAGAGTCATAGCATCTGGAATTTCAATTGCTTTTGCATATCACTTTCTTGAGTGGTATTTTGATACCAGAATTTGAGCCTTAATTTGGTGATGGAATCAAAATATGTTCAACAATTGTGTATTAAATTCCTGTCATGATATTACTACTTAACTAGGTGCTATGACAGAAAGAAACAATTTCACAACTGTTTTTGGAGTTTTCACAAAGTTTTGGAGAGACAAAATTAGCATATATACATAAGACTTGGAATTTTTTTTTTTTTTTGGTCAGGTAATCAGGAACTGTATATAAACTTGTTTGTAAGATATTCAAGGTTGGGGGTTGGGGTAACTGGATGATAGGTATTAAGGAGGGCTTGTGTTGTGATGAGTACTGAGTGTCATACACACCTAATGAATCACTGAGCATCAAAAACTATGATGTACTACATGTTGACTAACTGAATATAATAATAAAAATACTCAAGGTTAAACTTTATATATTTTAACACCTCTTGCATTCTATTCCTCTTGCATCTGTCCCTTCTGTTTTCCTATACTTACTTTTGAGGCATAGAATCTAACACTTAAAAAGAACTGAAAAACCTTTAAGGGTTAAACTATTGTTTGCCTGCATGTCTCCATCAAGAGTATCACCAGGTGGCTATACTGCACAGACTTGAATACCTGCAGTTATGCTAACTGCAGGTTTTGCAAGATGTTACCACTCTGCACTTTCTCCTGTTGTTTCCAATCACATCAAGACCAAGTCCAATCCCTCTTCCCCTACTGACTAGAGAATATCTGAAGATAAATACTTTGCTCCTTCTGAATCTTCTTTTAACTGCTATTTAAAAATTCCTAATCTGCCTTTAGCTTAGGTCATGATCCTGGAATTTTGAGATTGAGCCCCAAGTGAGGCTTCCAATTTGGTGGGGAGTCTGCTTCTCCTTCTGCCCCTTCCCTGTGCATGCTTTCTCTTGTTCTCAAATAAATAAAATCTTTAAAAATAAATTTAAAAAAACCCATAATCTAATCTGGACTGGGATTAGCCAGTTTGTGGGTTGACTTTATGGAACCATATAGAAGTGCATATATCTCCCAAACAAAAATTTTCCTCTTAGACTTGGCCTGTTTTCATTTTCCATCATCAAAATATTTTATTGGTCCCTAATTATTATATATGGTCCCTAATTATTATATATTTATATTATATTATACATATTGTATATTAATGTTAATTAATATACATTATATTACCTAATATGACAATATTTTTAAAATAGGTACTGTAATTATTTCCATAGTACAGATGAAGAAACTGAAGTACCAAGAGGTGAAATGACTTTCCTAAGGTCACACAGTGTATAATAATGGATTTGAAATTTGAGACTAAAAAGTTTGTTTCTGGAGTCCCTCCATATGATATAGGGTCTCTCGTAATACAATCACATTACAGTGACAAGTGTATAGCTTGTTATTTTCTCTCAGTGAGAGTCGCGGTGTATCAAGGGAATTTTGCCTATGCAGCCACAAACCTGGGATGAACATTATCAAAAGTTTCTCCTGGCAAGCTCTGCTAAACAACACACTACTGTCACCTAGCATCTGCTTTTTTAAAAATTATAATTTAATTAAACTGTGTCTTACATAATTTTTGTATTTTTCAAGAAATTATTAAATCACTCAGTGATATATTTTATATTTAAATATAAAAATACATACTACATTTTGAAATATATTTTATAAACTATAACTGTAACTAAAATATAAGTTTAACCTAAATATAACAAAGCATGTTTTAAAACATAACTATTTTAATTTTAAAAATACATATTTGAATATGAAACCATATTTAAATAAATATACCAAGTAAAGGTGAAGACAGTGTTTTTTAATGAAGCATTGCAATTTTGGGAATATTGCTTGTTTAGTCTATTAATTTAGTGAATTACAGCGACAAAATAATATATTTCCTACTTATGTTAAAATGTGTTATTTGTTTTGAAGTTTGAAAGAAATGAGAAAGGCAACTGGGAAAATTGGTCATGCTATCTTACAGTGAAAATAGGAATTTTTTCATTATTATGATTTAAAATAAATATAATGTTTTTCTTCCTTAATATCCAGTGCAAGAAGTTCAGAAAATGAACTAGAGATAACTATGTCCTTGGCAGGGGTAGAGTGACACCATGTGGAGTAAAACAAAACACAGCCACTCCACAAGGCTGACACTGGCTCTCCCCGGAAAAGCACAACTTGAAAAGAGAGGAAACCATAATCAATCAATCAATCAATAAATAAATAAACAAACAAACTACCTTAAAAAAAAAGGGAGGAAACCAAAGATTGACTTTTTATGTAAGTCATCTGATTTTCCTAAATTCTTCTTAAAATTCTTCATTAAGAATATGAGTATATTCAATTGGAGGGGGAGATGAACCATGAGAGACAATGGACTCTGAAAAACAGTCTGATGATTTTAAAGGGGCGAGGGAGGTGGGAAGGGGGGGGACCCTGGTGGTGGATATTATGGAGGGCACATATTGCATGGAGCACTGGGTGTGGTGCATAAACAATAAATTCTGTTACACTGAAAAGAAAAAAAAAATATGAGTATGTTCAAGTCAGGTAATAACAAAGATTTAATACAGTTAAAATAGAATATATAGCATTTTATAAGAAATATTTTATATTCTAAATAAAAAATAAAATTTGTGGTAAGACATTATGATCCATATACATATGAGGAAATATATATATTAAAAATATATATAATTAAAAAAAATTTAAATTCAATTAGTCAACATATAATACATTATTAGTTTCAGATGTAGTGTTCAATGATTCTTCAGCTGTGAATAACACCATGTGCTCATCACATCACATGCCCTCCCAATTACCTCTTCCCCCCACCCATCTCCCCTCCAGCAACCCTCAGTTTTGTTTTGTTTTTTTCCCAGAGTTGAGAGTGTCTTGTGGTTTGTCTCCCTCTCTGGTTTCTTCTCATTCAGTTTTCCCTCCCTTACCCTATGATTGGGTGCACTATTTCTTATATTCCACATATGATTCAAACTATATGATGATTATCTTTCTCTAACTGACTTATTTCACTTAGCATAATAACCTCCAGTTCCAGCTACATCGATGTAAATGGTAGGTATTCATCCTTTGTGTGCTGAGCAATATTCCATTGTTATATATAGAATCTCTTCTTTAATGCACACACCATATTTTATCCATGATTTTATCTAGAAATTTCAGTGATCTAGGAACATTTAGAATAAAAGTAGCAGCTTAAATAATTACTGAATAAACTTTCTTCTTAAATATTTTTTAGAAAATTTCAGAACAATACATTCTATATTGAGGGGTATTTTTAACATAAACGAGTTTCTTCCACAAGGAGAAGCCAGGAAATCACTGGCTAATGTGTACATTTGAGATGGCATCTGGAGAAAAATTTTTGAACTGAATTTGTTTTTTAAGAAGCACATATGTAGCAATGGGATTTACATATATTGTTATTTTTTTTCACTTGTTCATTTACTCAACAAATATTGATGGAATATATGTTACATTGTAGGTACTCTGAGAAATGTTAAACACCTCTGTAAAATAGAAATCTTTGTCCTTGACTTACTGGCAGTATAACAAAAAGTCAGAAAAATAAACTGAGAAAATATACCCTTTTAGCATTTATGGAAAAGATCGTAATATTTTTATAGATCTAATGATAGTGTAAATAATACGATTTTCTCATCCTAAAATATCCAAAAAATGTTAAAAACATGAATCATAGTATACCATTCACTGGCTTTAGATGTTCCCACATTTATATTAACTGGAATCCCCAGGCTGGTCTACACTAGCTTCCCTCATTCCTTCTCTTATGTTTTTCCTCCTTCATCTCATCTCGCTGTGTTCTCCCCAGTCTCATAGGCCTGGCGACATATTGCTGGACATATTGATTCCATGTCTACTGGTAACAGGCCTTTGTACCAACTGTTTGCTGCCTGAAATATTCTTCCCTGCCTTCTGCCATAAGGTGCTTATCTTTTAAAACTAAATGTGACTTGATTCCTATTTTCTCACAAAGGATTTTTTTTTAATTTTATTTAAGCTTTATTTAAACATATAATGTAACCCCACCACACTCTCCCAACCCCTCTTTCCCCCACCCCCCTCAGTTTGTTTTATGACATTAAGAGTCTCTTTTGGTTTTTCTCCCTCCCGATCCCATCTTGTTTCATTTTTTCTTTTCCTACCCCCTTAACCCCCACCCCCGTTGCATCTCCACTTCCTCATATCAGGGAGATCATGTGATAGTTGTCTTTCTCCAGTTGACTTATTTCGCTAAGCATAATATGCTGTAGTTCCATCCATGTCGTCGCAAATGGTAAGATTTCATTTCTTTTGATGGCTGCATAGTATTCCATCGTATATATATATACCACATCTTCTTTATCCATTCATCTGTTGATGGACATCTAGGTTCTTTCCATAACTTGGCTATTGTGGACATTGCTGCTATAAACATACACGTGCCCCTTTGGATCACTACGTTTGTATCTTTAGGATAAATACCCAGTAGTGCAATTGCTGGGTCATAAGGTAGCTCTATTTTCAATTTTTTGAGGAACCTCCATGCTGTTTTCCAGAGTGGTTGCACCAGCTTGCATTCCCACCAACAGTGTAGGAGGGTTCCCCTTTCTCCACATCCTCGCCAGCATCTGCCATTTCCTGACTTGTTCATTTTAGCCATTCTGACTGGTGTGAGGTGGTATCTCATTGTGGTTTTGATTTGTATTTCCCTGATGCCCAGTGATGTGGAGCACTTTTTCATGTGTCTGTTGGCCATCTGGATGTCTTCTTTGCAGAAATGTCTGTTCATGTCCTCTGCCCATTTCTTGATTGGATTATTTGTTCTTTGGGTGTTGAGTTTGCTAAGCTCTTTGTAGATTTTAGATACTAGCCCTTTATCTGATATGTCATTTGCAAATATCTTTTCCCACTCTGTCAGTTGTCTTTTGGTTTTGTTGACTGTTTCCTTTGCTGTGCAAAAGCTTTTGATCTTGATGAAGTCCCAATAGTTCATTTTTCCCCTTGCTTCCCTTGCCTTTGGCGTTGTTCCTAGGAAGAAATTGCTGCAGCTGAGGTCGAAGAGGTTGCTGCCTGTGTTCTCCTCAAGGATTTTGATGGATTCCTTTCTCACGTTGAGGTCCTTCATCCATTTTGAGTCTATTTTCGTGTGTGGTGTAAGGAAATGGTCCAACTTCATTTTTCTGCATGTGGCTGTCCAATTTTCCCAACACCATTTGTTGAAGAGGCTATTTTTTTTCCATTGGATGTTCTTTCCTGCTTTGTCGAAGATTAGTTGACCATAGAGTTGAGGGTCTATTTCTGGGCTCTCTATTCTGTTCCATTGATCTATGTGTCTGTTTTTGTGCCAGTACCATACTGTCCTAATGATGACAGCTTTGTAGTAGAGCTTGAAGTCTGGAATTGTGATGCCACCAACTTTGGTTTTCTTTTTCAATATTCCTTTGGCTATTCGACGTCTTTTCTGGTTCCATATACATTTTAGGATTATTTGTTCCATTTCATCGAAAAAATTGGATGGAATTTTGATAGGCATTGCATTAAATGTGTAGATAGCTTTAGGTAGCATAGACATTTTCACAATATTTATTCTTCCAATCCATGAGCATGGAACATTTTTCCATTTCTTTGTGTCTTCCTCAATTTCTTTCATGAGTACTTTATAGTTCTCTGAGTATAGATTCTTTGCCTCTTTCGTTAGGTTTATTCCTAGGTATCTTATGGTTTTGGGTGTAATTGCAAATGGGATTGACTCCTTAATTTCTCTTTCTTCTGTCTTGTTGTTGGTGTAAAGAAATGCAACTGATTTCTGTGCATTGATTTTATATCCTGACACTTTACTGAATTCCTGTACAAGCTCTAGCAGTTTTGGAGTGGAGCCTTTTGGGTTTTCCACATATAGTATCATATCATCTGCAAAGAGCGATAGTTTGACTTCTTCTTTGCC